>NDGN011546229.1:19333-43679 GCA_002564285.1 Tympanoctomys barrerae | reverse complement strand
AAAGATTTTGATACTCACATAAAACAAGTGCAATAAAAGCCCATATATCACTTAGGTATAACGACATGCCAACAGATTCCAGTGGCTGAAGAATCGCAAAAGTATGTCTAAGTCACACATCTCATCTCCGTTAATAATGATGTATGTTGTTCATAAGTTAGGAATTCTGAGTAAATAATGTTAAGTATTTGTCTCTCCAGACAGAACCCAGACAGTTCTAACCCAAGGGAAAGCACATCTCTGGACTTTAAATGATGGAGGGAAAATTGTGCTTCTTGGGCCCTTGATTCCTTAAGAAATGGAACAATTATTTCTTTCTTGATCCCTAACACTGAAATGCAAGGCACTGGGGGGAAAGCAATTACATCAACTTCAAGATATCCTTGTCATTTTAGTGATGTATTTTTTCCCAAAAGCACTGGATATGAAGTTTCCCATATTATTTTCTACCAAAATGTTTGTGTGTCAGAATATTATATAAAAACATTATAAAAATCTCCTGTCCAAGATACTTTTTATCAGAAAAATTAGGCCTGGGAATGGACAGACTCTCCCTTGGAATTGAATTGTTTCAAAGATTCTTTTGATTCCCATTCAGCAAAAGGATGGCAAAAATCTACCAGGCCTCACACTGGATGATCTAATCAGCCTGCTCAATGTTCCAAGCTTAGATTACTTATGTAACATCTATAACTAAGTGCCTATCTACTGTGTGCAGTGTGATGTCTACTACTACGGAGTGACATTACAAAATGATTGTGTAATGTGGGAACAGATTACATGATATGAGACAATATATGCTAATAACAACAACAAAAGAATGTTTTTGACAAGGTGAAGCAATTCACAACATAATCATCATCTGTAGGTAACTCCTATAAACTAGACAACTTATAATAAGTGACTACTGGAATACATGAGAAATAATCAAGAGTGGCAGAAATTAGACAAAGAGAATACTACTAGGTGGACTATTTAGTGTTTTTATTTTTATTGGCAGACTGTTTCTAACTGGCCTAGTATTTAGGGCTAGAAGCTGGGATAAAATTTCTGTTCTTTTATGGTTTGAAAAACATAGGTCAGATTCAGGGTCTACTACAGATATCAGAAAGTGAAGGAGAAAATTCCATATCATGAAACTAAGTCAAAGACATCTAGAAGGTACCAGGGAGCAAAAATGGGGTTGTGAATTCACAGGAATAAGGAAGAAAACACACCCAGGGAAGACTGGACATGGCCGTAGAATGGCCTTCTGCCGTGGGGCATCATGGGTGCAGAACGGTCCTGGCTGATGAGAGCATCCTGGGACTGTGTTCTCTTAGTGTCTGACTGAGTAACTTCGCCCTGTGTGGCTTCCTGGCAAGCTAACCAGGTCGCGTCCCCCTCTCTCTGCTGGGCCAGTTCCCAGCTGCCAATGCTCCTTCTTGTCCTTCTCATCTGGAAAGGAAGGACCCAGAGAAGCCTCCAGTTCCACCCAAATACCCATCTGATCCCAAATAGCCTTGTTAAAGTCAAAAATCCTCAAGAAATGTTTCAGTTTTTGTCCATTGCAGACAGTCTGAACATCTATTTTTGTATAACAAACATATTTTGAAATTTCAACAGGATTAACAACCTGCTAAAACAAACAAACTACATTTCGCAGCAGATCTGACACTAATTCATAGAAAATCCAGCATAGAATTGAAATTATGAAGACATAAGAATACATCATCCATAATCTAGACTGAGAGAAATCAGTAAGAATGCCCACAGCATGATCCATATGATGGCATTGCCTAAGACCAACTTTACACTTACGTTCAAGGACATAGAAGAAAGTAATTATGCATGAACAGAAATATCAGTAACGCATGAAAGCTGAAATAAGGAAATTCAATACATGGAAAAGTCTACTTGGGGGCTATACAGCAAATAGTAGAAGAAAGAATTAGTAAGCTTGGAGTGAGATTAATAAAGTCTAGTCAATTTGAAGTCACAAAATAAAGTAATAAAGAAAATAAAGTAATAAACAGACCCATGGAACAATATTAAACAATGTGACACATTGCCACTGGATTCACAGGAAAAGAGAGAGGAAAGATAAAGGCATATTGGCCAAAAATGTCCCAAATTTTGCAAGAGACGTAAGTCTATAGATTCATTTAGCTCAGAAAACTGCAAAAGAATTTTTAAATATTACATCATAGTTTAATTGCCAAAAATAGCAAAGTAATGATAAGAGAAAATCATGAAAGAGGTTAGAAAAAATGACATACTACCTACATCAGGGAATGATATTGTGAGTGAGAACTAGCTTTTCATCAAAAACAACACAAGCCAGCTCCATCCCCGGGACACGGTGAGACGGCATTGAGACTGGGTGTGGTGGCACACGCCTGTGATCTCAGCACTTGGGAGGCTGAAACCTCAAGGATCACTGTGAGTCTCACCTGTGCACTGAGAGCCTGTAGACCCTGTAGACCCTGTAGACCCCGTAGACCCTGTAGACCCCGTAGACCCTGTAGACCCCGTAGACCCTGTAGACCCCGTAGACCCCGTAGACCCTGTAGACCCTGTAGACCCTGTAGGCCCTGTAGACCCTGTAGACCCCGAAGACCCTGTAGACCCTGTAGACCCCGTAGACCCTGTAGACCCTGTAGACCCCGTAGACCCTGTAGGCCCTGTAGACCCCGTAGACCCCATAGACCCTGTAGACCCTGTAGACCCCGTAGACCCTGTAGACCCTGTAGACCCTGTACTAAATACATTAAAAAATAAACAAAACCCACAGGCCAGAGAACTTGAGGCTGTCTGAAGCAAACAATTTGTCTAAAAGAATTTTATACCTATTAAACATATTCTCCAAGACTGAAGATGAAATAAAGGTATTTTCAGACAAATACAGAGCAAGTGTGTATTCACACTATAAGTAGTAACTGATGCTCCATAGCCAAAGAAAACTGGTGTCTCACGGAAAATTCAAACACGTAAGAACCCAAGGTCACATGCAAAGGTCACTCTAGGAGGCTGACCCAGGATGGCCACAATTCAGGCCCAGCCCTGGGCAACTCAGTGACTTAGTGCAATAGTGTCTCAGCATAAAAAAATGTTAAAAGGCCTGACGACATAGTCCAGCACAAAGACTCTGCCTTCATTCCCGGTATGAAGGGGGAAATGCTACATAGGTAGGTATGTATGAAAACTAGTTATGATGAAAATAAATATGGACATCAACTCAAAGAAAACAAGGCCAGCTTTGGATGAAGTGCATGCACTCACTGACATTTCCATGATGTCTTAATGTAATTTTGAGCAGAGCCACTGGATCTCTTTGAGATCCATTAAAGCTCCAAAACGATGTCAAGTGTGGTAGCAAGTATTAAAGGCATCGTTTGTGTGCATAACCAAATTAGCAATTCTTAACACAGATAAGGAGCACATCTGGGAACTCAATATATGGGCTTCTCTTTTGTGAAATTAATTGGAAAATTAAATTTAATGTTTAAATATACATTTCAATGATTCCCTAAGATGGATCAAAACAGCTTTCAGAATATCCACTTGGGTTGGCTCTGTCAGTTCCCTTTGCTATTTGCATCATTGAAAAAAAAAAAAAACAAATTAAAGTAAATCTGAGAATGAAGGCAAATATCCTACTATTTCAGGTCAGCTTTGATGTGAGGAAGTCCATTTATCTTTGAATTACTGAGTTATTTGCTCTAATGCTCCTCATTGCCGTAGCAGGCCTTTTTGTACCTTGATGGATGGTCTCTATTATGAGAAATGTATTCTAAGCCTGAGCATTTCCTTTTGTATGCAGTGAAATTCAACCTTTGCAGGCCAAGGTAATATCATTTATACTATGTTCAACATCCTATTACTTAAGTTAGTAGAGCATTTGAAGACTGCAAGTTTAATAATGCACCTTTCTAAAGAGATAAAAACCTATGGGAGTGGGGGAGATTCTAAGGGATTTTGAGCCTAAGGTCTTGTAGGTCTTAGTGGGGGAGGGGGGTGCACCAAACAAGAAATCAGGGGTCCTGGATTCCAGTTTTGGCCTTAGAGTATCTAGCTATGGTAGCATTAAGGAAGCTATTTAATTTCATTTGCTTTTGCACAAAAGTGGCTCCCACATATTGGGTTTATTTATATAAACAGGTGGCTTAATATAGAATGGTAAAGTATTTTATGAAAGTATTGTTCACTTTCAGTCTTGAGAATCTTTTATTTATTTATTTCATTTATTTATTTGCAGAACCGGGGATTGAACTCAGGACCCTGCACTTGCCAGGTAAGTGTTTATTCTACTGAGTTATCGCCCGAGCCCCTAGTCTTGAGAATCTTTCAAAGAGTTTATAGACAATAAGTCTTTCAGGTACATTTTACTTAAGTTAATAAAAGTGCCTAGAATCTTTGATAACAAACATCAGAATTAAGGGGAAAAATTATGTTCATAAAAAAAGGTTTGTGTGGGCACATAGCAGACAAATGCCTCAGTTTTGATCCACAAAACAGTATTAAAAATAGGAGATCTGACAAAATGATTTCAGGCAACAGTTCGTAGCAGGTGTAGTAGAACTTGTAACTTCTGATTGTGCTAAGATATAATTACCATATTCCAAAGGTCTACAGTCTGATGCCAAATTTTGAGGTGTAATTACCTTCTTTGATCATCCAAGCATATGTGTTCCCTTACATTATAACATTCCGCCTGAAAAGTTTTACCTTAGCAAAACCCCAGGCACTGTGTACTAATAATTGTGTTGTATCCCTATTTTTATTTTTGTTTGAGCCCAGGGCCTTGGCTGAGATACAGCCTTAGTAATTTCCTTTTATTTTTCAAGTTTGAGACAGGGTCTTGCTAAGTTGCTAAATTGCCTAGGCTGGGCTTGAACTTGTGGTCTTTCTGCCTCAGCCTTCCAGAATGCTGGGATTACGGGCACATGCTGTGAATGCTCCCTCTTATAGCCAAAAGTGTGCACTATGGGTGCCACATGCTAGTGTCTGGTCCCACATGGATGATAAGTCAAGATATCTGACTACACAGCCAGTGTTAAATTCTTAAGCTTGGAAATCCAACTGGCCTACTTGCGGAGGAACAGGTCCCTGTCACAGACAAGCGACAAACTGCACTTCCCAGAACAATGCTGTTTTCTTTTTGTTCCCCTAGACACATTAGTGTGCATCTTAATCTTCAGGGTGTCAGAAACACACAAGGTCCAAGTGTGAGTGTTGCAGAGCAGTAAGTGGAAGATGTGACCCACCCCCAACCGTGCCGCACGCCGTGAGCTGCAGAACAGTGACCTCACTCCAGACAGGCCTGTCGGGTGCGGATGCTCAATTGCCTCTGCAGGGAAAGACAGACAGGAGTCAGGGAGATCAGAGCTCCGCCGGCTCATCGGGAACCTACATCCGGGATCCACTGCTAGGGCAAAAGCAGTGCCCACCATAACTATTGTGGAGACTGAAGTGCTTCTATCAGTGTGAAAGCAAACTCAAACATCAGTTGGGTCATATCAGTGGCATGGATTCGTAATTATACACTGAATAACTTTATTTGGACAGTGGC
The DNA here is from genome assembly GCA_002564285.1 of Tympanoctomys barrerae. Lineage (NCBI taxonomy): Eukaryota > Metazoa > Chordata > Mammalia > Rodentia > Octodontidae > Tympanoctomys > Tympanoctomys barrerae. The sequence continues at coordinate 38,128 of NDGN011546229.1, read as the reverse complement.
TAATATAGTATTTCAGTTGGTTTTCCCCTCTGGAGGCAATTGGAGATACAGGAGCAGCTGCAGCATCAGCTCTTGCCACTTTGCCAGTTGTGTGCAGAATGAGCCAATTAGTGGGAATAGGTGGTCATATGTGCATTTGGCAGCCATCTTGCACAAAATGAGGGTAATTTTTTAAAATAAGACACTTGAATGCACCATCTCGGCACCTGAGAGCATCGTGGGAGGATCTGACATCAAGAGTTTTTGAATGGACCGCTATGGCTCCCTCCCTTCTCCTCTCTCACCCCAATGTGCGGTTCTGGGGTCCTGCTCTGGCTTCCAGAACACATCCAGTTCCATCGTCCATTGCCCCAGTCCTGCCTGCTCCCTCCTAACGTCCTGCTTGGCATCTCCCACGCATCACTGTGGTCACTGGAGTGCCTTCACCTTGGCCTCCTCATGGGCCGGCATCACCAGCCGCTCAACCCTGCTGAAATCCAGGTTTCCGCCTCCTGGCATGCCCTGCAGGGGCTGCAGAAGAATGGGGCCGACTGCAAGTGGACCCTGATGCTGCCTGCTGAGAACTCGGTTTCTCTGGACCATTCCCTCCCCACTTACCTTGACTTAGGACTTCCTGTTTCTCCTAAAGTCTCCAGTACGTGCTCTAGCAGAACCTTGTTTCCTTCTTTACTGAGAAATTGGCCCGATCAGACACGTTTACACGTTCCCTCCACCCGATCTCCCACCCGGCTACTTCTTTGGCCCTACAAGCTACCTCATGCCTGCTAAGAGAAGCGGCAGCCCAGGCTCTGGGAAAGGCCAGCCTCTCATCTTTCCCCAAAACCGACTCGAGGAAAACGGCAGTTCTCCCTTCCCTGTAACCGTCAACTTCTTCCTGTTTCTTAAATCATTCTTTTTAATATATGAACATTTTGAAGTTTTTCCTTAGCTTAAAAAGAATTCCATCTGTTGGCCCTCTTTCCCTTCCAGCTACTGTCTTGTTCCTCACCTTCCTTTTTTAGTAAGACCAAAAGCAAAACAACTTAGAAGACTTTGGTACACTCTGTCTCTCCCTTTCTCCCTATGGGTCAGGTCAGCCAGTGGACACAAGCGAGTGCCCCTCTCATGTGACATCTCATGGGCACCTGGCACCGCTGACCAAGCCTGCCCTGGAAGCCCTGCTTGGCTCAGAGGAACCCACTTTCTTTCCTTCCCTCCCTCTCTTCCTGGCTGTGAGATCTGTCTCCTGATTTCTGGTAATCTCCCTGCCTACGAAATCCACCCCGCTGCTCAGCCTACACAACCCTCTCCTTCTGTGCTCTGTCTTCAGATCACGTCATCGGAAACATGACTTTACACCCCAAAATGAGCAGGTCCCCCCGAAATGTGCTGTATGACGTGGCCCTCATCCCTGAATCCTAGAACTGTACACCCAACTGATTACCTGACCAAGTCCTTCTGGGTGGCAGAAAAAAAAACTCACAAAACTAACAAGCATACACCTTTCCGACCCCAGGGTATTTCACTTATTCTTGACTCTGGATCAACTCTTTCGGTATTCCCATCCCCAGCGTCCCTCCCAAAAATATCTTTTTCTTTTTTCTAGGATGTGAAGCATTCGATGTTGCATTTGCTTCTTTCATTTTATTTTATTTATAACAGTCTTCACTATCCCATTTTTGCCAAATTATCTTTTGCATTCTTGGTTGCTTTCATGAAGGATGGCATTTTTCGGTATGCTTTGGTCTGTGTGTTTATTGCAACACCACACGCATGGGAATCAGTGCCTGACATGCAGCGGGCACTCCCTAAATACCTGCGGCACGACGAGCGGGTCACGGTGGAAGCGCAATGCAGGCTCTCCACCTGCTAAAGACAAACCCAGAAGCTCTGTGTACGTAAGACCGAGTGCACTTGTGATTATTCTGCCTGACTTTGAGCTTCCTGACCGTCTCTTCTCTCTGTTCTGCGCACATCTGCTGGCGTACTTGACAGGAAGCACGTGTGCGCCAGCTTCTCTTCACACTGAGAACTGGACACAGCCCCACACGTACCTCTGTGTGGACAGGAACAACAGCTTCCTGGCCCTGGAGCCTGCCAGTTCCTAAGGCACTACTTCTGCTCTGCGGATTGCCTCGTGTCTGGGTTGGTGCCGCTGGTGCTTTCTGGGTAGACGATGCTTTTCAGACATTTGAGCCAGCTCTGCTCCTTCCGCCTGAGTACCATCTCCTCTCTCTACAACGGGGAGGGCGATAGCTGTCTTACACCTTAGACTTCCTGTGGAGGCGGAAGCCGCAGCCATGGAGAGTGATTTATTCCTGCCGGGAAGCTCACATCGCCATGGTAGGTAAGTGGCCCAGCACTCGTGTCACATGTCCACAAGCAATGAGCTCGTGCTCGTGGTGGGCCTAGATATTGGTAGTGTCAGCAGTTAACCACAATCTGACATACAGCAAATAAGTGGATTTTGGCTGATGGCACGCATCAGTTTGTCCCCACAATGCAAGGACAAGTCCTGTGGTGTACTTTTGGGAAAATCATGGAAGAAAAGTTCAAGAAGATTAACATCAACAAAATAGTATCACATAATTCTCCATATTAAGGAATTCTGACAAAAGTCAGAAATTATAACCTGTAAATATTTTTGTATTTTACAATATTATATCTGAAGTCTTAGTCTAACTTAAATTATCCATATTGGAATAGAAAGGGTTTAATTTATTTTTTGAGTTATGAATTCATTTCTTGGTTAAGACACAGCATTATGTCTTCATAAACTTCATTTAAGATGAAAAACATTTAGATATAATGCAATTGCAAATATATAAAAATTGTTTTAGGGTGTGGTTATAACATACACTATGTATTTTGTGTAATCAAAAGAGAATCTAAAAAAGTTAATTAGAAGCTTTTATGTTTTTCCTATTTGGAAATGTCAAAATGGCAAATTTAACATGGCAATGTTCATGTCAATGAGAGAACTAGAAAATCACGTTTCAATAAAAGTATTATTTGTATGAAACACACTAATATAAAGTTGTAGCCAAAAGTTATTACCTGTTATTTTCCTTCACATTGTGCAAGTTTAGGTGTGAAATTTCTATCACACATTTCCACTATTTTCCAAGGCAGGAATCTTAATTGTAATTTTCTTTCAATCTTTAAGAACATAATAGATATTAGTTGCAATAATTTCTCTATGAAACTTGCCCTTTGTAACCCATATATTTTCCATTACATTTTATTTTAAAAACTACATTGTAATTTGGAGGATAATAATGAAAATTTAGATGGAAAAGCAACCATTTTTCATTGACAGTTCTTAAAAGGAGAGGCCTACGCTTGAGTCTTTAATTTTTTTTTAATGTATTGGCACAGTGTCTTACTACACAACTCGGACTCATAATGATCCTCCTGTTTCAGATACCCTGGCGCTGGGATTACAGGTGTGCACCACCACGCCAGGTCTCTGTGGGCAGCTCAGAATGCCTGGGGGTGGGGCCAGCATGATATGTGGTGCCAGGGATTAAACCCTGGCTGCTGCATTTGCCTAAGCAGATGCTTCGTCAGCTGAGTTATCTTGCTGGCCCCATTTTTTTTTTTTAATCTTTTTTATTTTAGGGAAGAGTCTATAGGGTATTCAGGTTCTCACTACTAAATCAGACTTGTAGTGATTCACCTGTTTACAGCCTCCAAAGAGCTAGGATTACAGGCGCACGCCACCAGGCCCAGTCTCAACTGCTGTCTCAGCAGGCCCCGGGAGTGGGGCCAGCACAACAAGCCTGGGGATTGAAAACCCAGCCCCTGTGCCTGCTTGCAGGCACTTTAATCTGCTGAGCTATTTGGCTGGCCCCTTAATTATTTTTTTTTTCAGAACTGGGGATTGAACTCAGGCCCTTGCACTTGCTAGGCAAGTGCTTATTCTGCTGAGCTATCTCCCCAGCCCCCCTTTAATTTTTTTAAATTAGCAGATAATACCTTGCTTTGATTCTGTTGGGCAAGATGGTGTTTGGAAGTGCTTCTACACTGTAGAATAATCAAATAGAGCTAGCTTACAATGCATCCCCCATTTTTTTGTGGCCAGAATATATAATATCCACTCTCTTTATACTATTTTTCAAGGAAATAATATATTATTATTAACTACTGTTACCATAAATATTGACCATTTAGTTTTTGAGATTTGTACTTCCAATTACGGTCTCACTAACTCTGCAAGCCACTCCAATTTCTCCTGACCACCATCCAGCTCTCTGCTTTTCTAATGCCACTTTTTAAGATTCCATATGTGAGCAATTAGATTTTTATTCTCATGTATCCATGCTAAAATCCTTCTTAGTTTCAGGGTAGGTAGTGAGGTAACCCCTCTCTTTTCCTAGCAAGTTCTGATGCTAACTACACAGTCCTACTATGAAGTGGCCTAAATTTGCTTTAGTGGATGGAGGAAAATCATATGAGGAGGAAGCGCCTTCTTTTGTGTGATTTGTACCTCCATTAGGATCTCACTCCACTCTTCAAGCATGTATGTACCAGAAGCTCATAGCGTTCTCTGGCTTGTCCTCTTGCATTCAAGTCACAGGAAGTCAAGCCAATGGGACTATGAATATTCATTTCTGAAAGCTAACTGTGGTAACCTCCTAGGAGACTGCATTGGAAGAAATTATATCTCAGCTTGACCCAAGTAGTGACAAGGAATGGCATAAGAACGTTAGCCAGAGTTTCTGCTGACTTACTGAGCACTCACCATAGGCCATGCCTACTGTATGCCACATGAATTTCTCCTTCTTATCTGGAATCTCAGAACAACATTACCATCAAGTATTTTACAGAATAGAAGGGAAGTTAGAAAGCCTAGGAAATCACCCAAGTTTATTTGGTCAATCACATTGGCAGCCAGTTCCTTGCTAGTTCCACCATTGCATTTCAACGCTAGCCAATGTACTAACAGAAGTTGGCTTGAGAAGAAGAAAGACTTGGGCTTCTGGCAAATTACATTTTTATCTCTTTTCCAGGAGATGGAAGGCTTGAAGGCAAAGTTCCTTTTTATTCTATAGCTTGAAAAAAAAATCCAAATTTGCAATAGGACCACAAGTTATTCATCACAACTGCAGACTACACAACAGATCAAAACTTCATCAGTAAGTTCTCAGGCATTAGGGAAGAACTGAGCCATTTAGGGGTCTTAATGAATCACGCACTTCTCATGCTGTAGGTTGGATAGGGCCTGAAATTTGACTCAACCCTCTTCGAGCAGTGCTGATGCTGCTTGGCTGTGGATTCCAACAAGAACAGAGAGATGCAGACAAAACCAAACATCCCTCCTTTGCCTCCTCGTGCTATAGTGACAGTGCATTAGTGACCATCAACACAGAAGATGCGTATAATTTTAGACAAGGACTAACATGATATATGGATCTTATCCAAGGTTAATTTTTCTTGTACTAACTTATTTAGTTCACTTTCTATCTTACATTCCTCACATCTGACTGCAAAACTTTGTAGTTTCTTAGAGAAAAATTGAACTCATTTATAGCATTCTTAATATTTATTTGGAGCTTTAGGAAGAGTTAGATTGCAAAGAGCACAGACAAAAGCATATGTGGATTTTGAACCATTTAATCATAATTCATGGTACAGTCCTCCTTTCTTGATGTGAACAAGGACCAGCTGCTTTGAGTCACCAATCACTGAAGTAGGCATAAATGATGGGCCACATCCACAAGTAATCTGCGTATACAGGAGAGTAATACAGAAGTCACTGCTTTGAGAGTTCAGTGGGAGAAACAACTCTAAATAGCATGCAGAATGGAAGATGCGGTCTGTGTACATGGGGACAGGTGTGTAAGGAACAAATGACTTTCCCTAGTATTACTAGGGAATAGTTAGCAGTACTGATCAAGGAAACCTCCTCTGGAGCCCTGTATCTATAAATAGCGTTCATATGGGTGAGAACAATCCAGAAAGTGAGAAATAGGGCACAGACTCATCTAACTCAGATAACAGAAGATAGTTTGATATAATCTGCAGAGATGAGTTTCTCCTTTGGTAGACTTTGAGTCAGGGAGCCCTACATGAGGAGAATTCCAGAGATGCCTGGGAAGTGGACAACTAAGAACTCCTTCAAAGGCCTACCAGTCACCAGCTGTAGTTACTTGTGTTCTTTCAGGTTTGGGGGACATCAACTGTGAATAGGCATAATAAGAGTTCAATATCAATGTTTTGGACCCTGACTTAGCTAAGCAGAACTAGAAAATATTTTCCTTAAACTCTAATGAGCCAATCATAAGAGAAAGATTTGTGATTTCCAAAGTAGCACAATGCAATAGGCAAGGAGTTAGCATGAGCCGCGCCACACGAAGGCTTCTGTGGTCCATGAGGATGAGTTCTTGTAACCTGGGGATCCACAGGAAGCAGAATTTCACATACAATTGGTCATTCCATGCCTCTATTCATTTTTCTTTGGAAATAAAAAAAAAAAGAAATAGAAAAATTTCTTTTTTCAAGTGACTTAAGAGTCATGCAAATAGGTATGTGGAAGGGGCTCTTTTGATATTGCAAAGGGATGATATTCCCTTTCTTTTTCTTTTGTAGTGGTGAGAGCACCTACACAACCAGGCTGCAAAGTTCTCCAGGGCACAGGTTACAGCATCATCACCGGCAAAGCTTCCTAGAAGGGACTGCATTTTCTCAACAAGTAGAACCCTGACATACTCAAAGAGACCACGCCCCAAAGAGTCCACGCCCCCAGAGACCACACCCCAAAAAGACCACACTTCCTCAATTACAAAGGCAGTCCAAAGCACAAGCCCAATGAATTATCACAGAATGCAACAACTGCAACTAACGTAAAATTCAGCCACTGACGTAGAAATAGTTAACATCAATGTCTTACTAAAAGGCTAGCTGTAGGTGACTTGCTCTGTTTAGACGATCACTTAATTTCAGTTCCCTCCATGTTTTCTTGAATGTAGAAACTTGTTATTTCCTGGCTTCTTAACCATTCTTTCTTTTCAGGCTGTTGGACAGAAAACCACTGAGCTGATAAGGACGACACAGGAGGCGTGGAGGCGGTGTAAGGAACGCAGTTCTAAAGGACTTCTAGTGCTGTGGTTAGGGCTCCCCGGAAGAGCTGAGGAAAAGAGTGCTTTCTCCATTTCTTTCTGTCCTGTGGACTTAAGGCTTCAACAAGGTTCTAGGCTGACAGCAATGAGATGAAACCTCTACTATCCATCAATACGAAGATGATGTATTTATAGAACATGAACCACAAGAGAGCTATGCTGAGCACTTTCAATAAACCTCAATTAAAGTGATCAATATTTCTAAAAGAATATTTAAAAGCACCTCTGACAGAAAACTTCCTCCAGATTAGCTTGAAATGCTGAAATACAGTGCGTTCTTTAAGGCTCAATGGCAAGTAAACTCCACGGTCCGGGAATATAGACCCCAAGAGTCCTTATTCAGGGTCTCAAGGTCATAGCTAAATGAATGACATCAGAATGAATTTATGAATGGTGGGTTTTTTTTTCACTTTGTATATTTAGGTAGGTAAACATGAGTAGAATCCTATTACAGGGCTTTTGCACACCTTCTGATCAGTTCCATATATCATTTTATTCATGTCTTTTGTCCAAAATGCCCAAACAGATCTTCTTTGTCCCTGATAATTCAGATGTGCTTCATGCTGGCAGTCTTCCTGAAGTCCCACCTCTTCCACAGAACCTTCCTTCTGCCCTGTAGGTCCATAAAGTCTCTACTGTCCGAGGCACCTATGGACCACATTCAAAGGGCAGCTCTCAATAGCTGCTTAGAAGCCTTGGCTCCACCATTGAAAAGGCAGCTCTCCTACACTACGCTCAGTTTTAAGACTCCTGGGAGTAACCGCAGAGTATCAATCACAACCTGCCAGGTTCATTCAAAATGCAAATCCTGCCCAGAGAGCTGATGTGTATAGAGGAGCTTCCTGGGTTCACAACCTATTGGCTAACCGGTCAGAGGAGACTGATGAGCTGCTGAAGGCAGAGAACCAAGGATGGCAAGAGCAGAAGGTTAGAAAAAACAGTGCTTTAGGTAGAAGGAATGGAGAGCGAAAGACAGACCACAGCTTGGTTTAAAACTGAGCCTAAGAGAGCTTTGATATACAAAGCAAAGTGCTAGTTTGAAACGCCATAAGAGCTGACACTCCAGTGATCTTCCTCAGAGAGAAAATGCGAGAAAAGGAGATGCTAGCATCTCAGGTTCTCAGAGGAGGCAACTCAAAGAAGAGACTCTGCCATGTGTTGGACCAAGGCCAGTTATACTGTGGCCTTCTGCTTTGTCCATGCCCTGAACTCAGTGTTTCCCTCAGTCACGCACTCAGCACCTGCTTAGTGAGCACCCAACATACACGTAGGTTGACAAGATCTGAGGTTCTGGAGATATTGTTGTGAGCAAAATAAAATTGGAACCTGACTCTAGAAGGTTCTGTCTTTTGATAGAGATATTGGTCAAATTATAACCATGATATAAAATCAAATATTAAGAAGTATACCTGACTGGTCATGGAGGTGCATACCTCTAATCCCAGCACTCTGGGAGGCTGATGCAGGAAGATCAGCAGTTTAAGACCAGCCTGGGCAACTCAGAAAGACCCTATCTCAAAATTAAAACTAAAGATATACTGGTGTTGTAACTCGGAGAAGGCCCTGGGTTCAAGCACCAGTATTACCAGAGGGGGGAAATATGCCTGTTAAGTGTAAAGAAGGAAAAGCGTAATGATCCCTAAGGCTATTCCACGGAGCCATTACAAGCCTGGGCACCAAGAGGATGGGACAGTATCCTGGGGGAGGCTACCGATATGCTAAGGCCCTGGGGTGGAACAAATAGAAGCTTGCTATGGTCTCTAAGAAAGGCTCTTCTTGAAGTCGCTGGCACTGAGGATCAGGAATCTGTCACTGTGCTTGGTGGCTGTGCCCCAGGTCTCACCTAGCGTGTAGACTGAGCCCAAGGATCCCTCAGTTCAAGGTTTCTGTCTCCATAAAGAAAAAGGAAATTCGTCAACACATGGCCAGCAGATCCTTAGTCTGGCTTTTGATCTTTCTGGTCTTCTGGATGGATAAACCCAGAGGAGTCCCTACGGTGCTGCAGACCGGAGCCACCTCTCCCCCCATGCCTTTCCCTTGGGCTGGGTGCACCTTGATGGGCGGTGCTCAGGGAGGTCTGGATGCTGGCGAATGTCACCATTTGCTGCAGCATCCCTATACCTGGTGGAGGGAGTTGTACAACTCCAGCTGAGGAACACCTGAGCTGCCTGTGGGACCAGTGTGTGTCAGCAGGGACCGCACAGCACAGCAATGTCCCCTACAGTGTAGGAGCCTTTCCATCACAGTCTCAGGGAGAATGGAAGGTGAACAGGCTGAGCCGCTGGCCTGGAATCTCAGGTGAGGCCCTGTCCATCCAGAAACCTCCTAACCTGGGAACTGTTAGTGAAAGGCATGCCTCTCCCCGCAGCCAGCCCCCAGATGAAGCCTTAAAAGTGCTCCAGGGTCTGGCTTCTTTGTGGTTTCAAATTAAAAAAGAAACTTTTTCTGATTGCCTTCTCCTACAGGGTGAAAATAAATGTTCAGACACCTTGAATGGACATTTTACCTCAGTATCACCATCGATGGATTTGATGGAGCTGGGAGTGCCTGGGAAGATGCATAGGTGATACACAGGAGAGAAGGTAAGGATGCACTGATTTAGGCAAATATGTTGATGTGACAAAGAGCTGTCCTTGGGAGGAGAGCCCCTGGGCTACAGGTTCACTACTGTACCCATTACCTATGTACTACAAATGAGGGGTGTGCTTTAACCTCTGATATCCAGACTAATAATTCACATCACAGTAAGATTCTAAAGACACCATTTAATGTAGTCAAAATAGCAAAGTGCTTGCATTTTTTCAGTTATACTAAAAATGTGTTCTGTCCAAAGAAAGCAGATGAGGTCTGAGTGAGATTGGGAGACAGGAGAGACACGGAGAGAAAATGTGCCCGAAAATGAAACAAAATTGAAGTATTTTAAGCTCTGCCTTTTATCATGTCTCCACTTATTTAATGTCATGTTCCCAGCTAATAAGGATTTATCAATTGAAAATAAAGTCCATAGTCATAAAGTCCTACACGTACTGGAGAAAATGGACATCAGAAAGCAGGCCATTGCTATTCAAGATGTTCTCAGAAAGTTTTTAGCTTTGTGCTTAAAAATATTTCAAGACCAACCATCCTGGAGTAAACTATCTTTGTCTGAAACTTATTTTATCTCAAATTTTCCATAGTCATTTTATGAATGACTAATTTTACTCATAGGAAATTTTCTATTTATCAGATTCACAGTTACAGGACTATAAGAATATGGACATTTATATCAACGTGGAGTTTTTAGCCTTTTAAAAGAATTCATGCCAAGGTACAGGAGTGCAGCTCAGGGGCAGAGCACAGGCCTCAATCCCCTGTGCACGGGTTCAATCCCCAATAAACAAGCCAACAAACAAAAAAGGAGCCAACATTGCCTGTCTCTGGGTGGCTGCCGCTCTCTGCATTGATTCTACCTTTTAGTTATTTTGTAGCTTTTAGAACAGAGTGCATGATGGGGGCTCCGTGACAGAATGCTTTCCTGTTACACATGAAGCTCTGGGCTAGATCCCCTGTACAATGAATAAAAATTAATAAAGATGTAAAAAAATGATTGGCGTGAAGTTCCTAGGATTTATGACTCTTCAGCATTTCACATTTTCTGTTCTAGGTACAAGGGCCACCTCTTCTGAAACAACAGGCACACTGAGCCCACAGCTTTATAGGCACGCTCCTCTCCCCACTCACCCCTGAAATTTCTCAGGGTAAAAGAATTATCTCCCGTGCAGCCATACACAATACGGAAGTTGCCCTGCTGACCCTCTTCGGAACTTGGAGAGTCTACAGTTTAGCTCATTGTTCTACTCTAACTGCATCCATTGCCCTCACGCACATCAAGTGCCACAGTTAAACTCTCTATGTAGAAAATCAGTGGTCAGCTCTACATGCGGTGTTCAAGTTCCATTTTCGTTTTACTAAAGAGGTGAACCTCAGGGCCTGTGTAAGCTCATAGTTCTATCAAAATTGTTCCAAACAGGCTCCAAGAACATTAGCACTCTAACTCTCACCCTAAGGAAAGATGTTCAAGATGTAAAGCTCTAGCGGGATGCTACTGCTCCGTGGGACAGTGGGCAGCATCCAAGGCACTCAGGAAGTTGTGCTCATGCTGCTGCTGAAATGATTGCACCCAAATCTTGCTTGTCTTTCTCTGAGATGACTTCATGCCATTTTGGAGGAAGTACTGAGGCTCTTTCTGATTTCTATACTTAGGAGCTACAATACAATATGAATAATTGTTCTTTCTGGGCAATGCATGCACTGGTGCATATTTTGCTTGTTGCTTTTGCTCACGGATCACCCCTCAAGGTGTACCTCTAGCCCAAAACATGAAGATCCCAGCCCCTTCCCTGGAGCCCGCCCTACACATACACTGTCATCTCCCAGTGCTGGGTCACAGAACGGTTGATTCTGCACGACCCCTACGGCACATGCTCTTAACCAGAGCCTCAAGCACAGGATCCTTTGCTAAACAGCACCCTGGCTCAGCTGGCTGGAGATTTACAGAGCCCTGAGAAGAGCCCAGTCGGTGTGGCCCTCCACTTGCTGGCCAGCACAGGGTTCCTTAATGAGTCCATGTGGTGTCCAGCACGGAATGCTTTGCCTCCCTGCAAGCCAGCGCCGGGACATCTCTTCATCACACAATAGATCACAATTCAGAACAGAGACAATGAGACTGAAAACGGCAGCATGGTGTCTTCAGGGAAGCATGGCCAGTGAGTGTCCCTGGGTTTGGACCTGCCGCTTTCAAGGTCTAAAGTCCAAAGGCAAAGTGCCACACAGGTGTGAGTCTTTCCTTAGAGGGACTGTTTCCCAGCCCACTTAGAACAACAGGAAGTGTTTCCTACCATCTCTCAGGAGATCTAATCTCCTCTTTTAAAAATGGAAACCTGTGATTGCCAGGCAGTTAGCTGTGGCTGGCTCTGCCCTGGGTAGTTTGGATTTGAAGTAAAACCGTTACCATCCACTCCCGCCCCCCAGCTGAGATGGGAAAAGGCAGGCAAACTGAAAAGAGCCGCAGGTCAGCCGCCCCTGTCGGAAAAACTGGGGCTCAGTGCAACCACAGTGCGGAGCGAGGCGCCAGAGCCTGAGGAGCGGCTCCTCAGGACAGAGCAGATCTGGAGCCATTTTTCACGAGGTTCACGAGAAAATGTCAGCTCTGAGTCTCATGCGCTCCCAGGGCGCATCTTCACCTGGTCCAGAGGGACACAGCCAGCCACCCTGCCAGAACAGCCTCTCCCAGACCTTCTTCCCTCATCCTGGGCATCTCTTGGTAGAGGCTTTGACAATCACAGGGCACAGATCTGCATCCTATTTGAAACTAAATGCTCCCTCTTCCCCTTTCCTCTGAGGATGCTGTGAATCAGACACTTCTGAGTCCAAAAAGAGGAAAGCACAAGGCTGCTCTCCCCCTTCGCTTCTTCCTGCAGCTTCTTGCTAATAGCTCTGGGCAGTTTACTTCCGAATCCAGCAGGTTCCGACCAAGGCACAATGGCAAATGGGCAGCCGAGCCTCCAGCTATCAGGGACAGCGCTGAGCAATGCTTCCTTTGTAAAAACACAGGAAAATACACTGGCTGGAACAAAAGACACTCTATCTGCACAGCAAGAAGCAGGAGGAATGATGTGTTTGATTTACACACATCTGCACTCACTCATTAAAATAAGAGCTTTGAACCTAATTCAATTATGACACATTGTATTCTTTCACCAAACCAGGTCCCACTAAGATGAATTTTTTTAAGCCTTGGTTCCAAAGGGAGGCGAACTGCGCTCCGATGGAGGAACACCTGGGGTGTGCCTTTGTGAACGGATGCCATTTCAAACTTACTCTATTTGAACTCAATTACGTGGGAAATTAAGATGAGGCGGATACCGTGGGCTACCTGGGAATGGTCCTGGCACTGCAGAAAACACCCAAGTCAGCAGATATTTGCTGTTTACATCTCACCGGCCCCTCCTCAGGCGTTTGCAGCCCGGTGGAGCAAAATGCCAACTATTCTCCAACAGCCACCTGACAATCGGAGACTCTGAGGGCTACATCAGCCTGGCTCTGCGCTCCAGCCCGCTGGCTCCGTGGAACAAAAGCCCGGCCAGCCCGGGAGAGGCGTTCGGTCCACGAAGTGCAAGTTCAGGCTCACATCTGGGGAATATGGCACTGCCTGCCTCCCCCGGGGTTGGGGAGCGGAGCGGGTGGGGGCTATAGATAGAACACACAGGCTGCACCGAGACACCGAGCTTACTGACCTAGAGCTCCGTTCAGAGCTGCAGCGCGTCCTCAGCCGCCTCTCCATGGTCCCCGGCCAGGGTCTTCTCCTCAAACCACCTGTACCGATCCAGCTCGGGCGTCCCCAGGGTAATTTCTCCCCATCCAAGTGGCCTCGCGAGCTCCGGCGGTTCCAGTGGGATGCCTAGGAGTCTCCTCCCGGAGGCAGACACAGCCACGCCAAACTGCCGCGGAGGTCTTTTGTTTTCCCTCCTCTCCACCACGAAGCCTGCAGCACTTCTCAGGCTCCGGCTCTGCCTCGCCGTCTGCTCCTCCGCCCCGCCCCCACCCCCACCCGCAGCCGCGCTCTCCCGTGGACGCGGGGTCATCTACACCTCGGCGTGAGAACCTGCGCCCCACGCGCGGCTCTCGCTCGGGGCTCCCTCGGGGAGGGAGGGGCGGCTCTAGGTGAAGTCAGGTGACCCCTCCCTTAGAGCGGAGAGCCAGAGAGGGACGGAGTGTGGATTTTAATACACACACAGGCGCATTTACATTACAAAGCAGCCGGGAAGATCTGCTCCTGGAGATTAAGCATTTTTGTTTTTGCTTTCATAGTCCCCCTTTAGCAATTAAGAGAAGCTAGTATAGGATAATGAAATGTAATTAAACTTTTCTGTGTTAATAACAAGGCTGCCTCCCTTCACAATCATCCAACTGAACAATTCTTTTAAACTGGGACGCTTCACTGTTTCTTTTTCTTCCAAGGGTCAAAGCATCAGTTATTTTTACTGTTTGCGCACTTTTTCTAATTGGCCTTTTCTTTGACATCTAGTTAAGCTATGCCAAAGTTAAGGATCATTATACATGATAATAATAATAATAGCATGAAAGGAAGAAAAGTAACAGACACCAGAGCAGGTAGCGTGGCCATAAAGCAGTAGTTCCTATTGTGGAACTAAATTCAATAATGAGGAAGCTTTTGCTCTTGGGCAAGTGGCTCATCCCGTCTGGGTCCAGTGTCTCTGTGTTCATACAGAAACCAAATGTGCCACACGCAGCACACACCCCTGCCTTTCCTCGTCAAGAAGCTTGTGCAGGATGCCCACGGAGCTCACATACCTGCCTTTGCAAGCGGGAGATCCTGCAGCTACTTCCCGTGCAGTGTGGAAGAGAAATTTACAGCCCCTAGGCCCGGCCCCTACAGAGGAAAGTTTTACTACCCAGTTCCCTGCGGCACAATTTTTGATATCCTGGGGAACGCTTCCCACTAGGTAGGCAAGGCAGGCAAACTGCGGCTGGAGCACTACAAAGAAGAATGAGATAGTAGCCAGGAACCGTCCCAAGCTCTTCGATGCACGTACCTCATCTCGTGACATGGGAAGCAGCCAGGCTAAGGCCAGCACATTGGTATTGGTGATAAGCAAGCAAGACTTCCTTGGCCTTTGGTGCTGGGTCTAAGGAGTCTCCATTCTCACAGCACCATGAGCCTGGTGCGTCATCAGAATGAGAAAGTGGGGAGAGCTGACATGGGCCGCTGAAGCAGGCACACCTGGGGCTCAGCCCCAAAGTGGTGGCCTCAGAAGCAAAGGGTCTCTCCAACCTTGGCTGGTCTCTAGCTGCATTCCTGTGTCTACCCCACAATTCACCCCCTCACCTGAGGCACACCACAGAAATGCAGTTTCCTTCCCCACGGTGGAGCATGGAAAGAGAGCCTATATCCTCCAAAACAAGCCCTGAATCAGACATAGATTATTCTGATCTCCCGCTCTTGTGGGTGGGAGCTCACCCTAAGGAAAGTCTCTGACCAGCTTTGTCTGACTGTAAACCCTAAGATTCTCATCTCAGCGGGGACCCAAACTCATACCCAGAAGAAGGAGGGAAATGCTCCAGAGAGGCCAAGGAGAACCCAGAGAGCCTTGCTGGATGGCCTCACTGGGGTCCCCGTTTTCTGTCTGCAACAGATCACTTCTATTTTGTCCAACCAGACCAATATGTGGCTGTCCACATGTCATGGGACTAAGTGCTGTCATGTGCGAGTTACCCTAGGTGCTGGGTCCTCAGTCCAAAGCCTTATGGGTCATGGAAAAGCATGATCATGTCAAGGTGCTGTGCCCTTCTCTCGCTGATCTGTCCTTTAGTGCAGGGTGTTGCTGTGACCCTGCCTGCTGTGCCCCTGATGCAGGAGATGCATGAGCCATAGAGGCTTTGGCAGATTCTTGCACAAACAGCCTCTTGCTCTCTTGAGAGGCATGCTCGGGAGCCTGTGAGACTGCTGGACTGGGGGCCCAGCTGAAGTACCCCAGTCTATCCATAGATAGCATTTGGGCCAGACAGGCATGAAGAACAACCATTCACTGTGCTGGTCATATATTTTAAGAGTTTTACCTTGGATAGCAAAGATCCTAGTTTAGCTTTTAAAATCCATTATGTGCCAAGTGGTTGCAAATGTAGCTTTAGTGTGTGCTACAAACATTGGCACCTTACCATAGGACAGCAAACAAGATGAAATACTTGCTGCAGGAAGTCAGTCATCTTAGCCAAGTTCAGGAAGCCCTGACTTTCCCACAGGATGAAAGCATAGAGGGTCTCACTGCATCGTCTCTTCCAATGAAGCTAGGTATACCTTCAAGTTTTATCTTTCCCTGTAGTCTTGGGTGTCTTGGTTTGCATACACTGTCTATGTTTTCCTCCCTTCACCCCTGGGTTTTCTACATTCAAACCTAGAGCCACTTTTTCTGAATGTGCAAGATGCTGGCAATATGAGGGAGTGCGGAAGGTGCTGCACATGCTATCTGACATCATGGGGCAGTGACACGGTCAACTTCAAGACCCAGGAATCCTAACAACGGAGCAGGGGACTCCAGGATGCACATGTTCTATTATTAGAATCAAATGATCTTGAGATAAGGGCTCTATTCAAGCTCACCACAGTCCATTTTTTTTAAGAAAAATGAAAATAAATTAGCAAACTTGTTACAGCCACGAACCCCAGCCAACTTTCCAAAAGGGCTCTTATGCCTTCTAAAGTGCTGACAGAGTAAAAGAAATCCTTACCTATGTGCTCACTTACTCAACTAAAGCTCATTGAGCACTTGCTTTGTGCCAGGCACTATTTTAAGCTCTGAGGGGGACAAGACAAAGAAAAAAAAAAATAACAGAGTTTGGACCATTTCAGAAACTCAAAATATAAGTGGCACTCACAGTGTGGGACTGATCATGATGCTTCTGTGTTTGGGCTCGGTGTGACATGCAGTCAGCCGCTATTTAAGGTAAACTGCATGCTGTACAAAGATAATTTGGCAGCAATGTGAGGGGAGGTTAGAGCTGTGTCCCCCGACTTTCCTAGTGGCAGGCATTGCCTCACATGCTAGTAAGCACAGAGAGTGCTCATCAGAGGCGACAAGTCCAAGAATACTTGTTTTTTACAAGTGTCCTAGATAATTATTCTCATGAAAGGATTTCTGGAAATGCTTATTTCATGGTGATACTTGATCACAGAACAATGCCAGGATCATGCATAGAGTCTTTTTAAAAAATTCTGGTTCTTTATTTGATTTTATTATTTTGAGGCTGGGACTCACCAAGTCACTAAGTTGCTCAGGCTAGACTCAAAATTATGGTCCTCCAACCTCAGCCTCCCAAAGACACCAATTTTAACCAATCAAATACAATAATCTTCAGGCTAATTTCACTGGAATATCTGCAAGTGGAATATCTGCACGAGGAATATTTTGATCTTCTGTGATGGTTCCACTGCAGCCAAGAGGATGAATGACTGGTGTGGCAAGGGCTTGGAGGGCACGAAGACCAACTATGAGTTACCCTACAGGATGCTTGGTTGGATCCAGAGAATCCAAGGAAGGCTGGGTTTATGCAAAGAAGTACATGACCACAAATATGAATCACAAAGAGAGGCTGCACAGGAACTGGGGCTAAGGAGCGACCAAGAACCCAACACCCCTTCTCTCCACATCCCCAGAGCTGTGGCCTCCTTCTGTGAACACTTCTGTCTGTTGGTTTTAACCACACTCTTATGCTGGTACATCGTCTAACATGGCGCAGCACCATCTCCAAGGCTGCCCTGGCAACTGCACACTCACTAAGTGGGAGAGAGGGATTGCAGTGATCTCTCCTGTCTGTCCCTGAGTCAGTGGGCAAAGCCTGGCTTGGCTGCATTGCTATCTTGAGTCTGCCCTGGATCTTGTCCTTCTCTGTTGGCATGACCTTGTGGCCCCCACTTCTTTGACAGGGTCTCTGGCAGAGAGTGTCAAGGAGGGCTCAGAGAGCAGCCTCGCTTAGCCATGCTGTGCATCAATCGACGACAGTTCAAGCAATTAAACAAGTAGTTCAGGAGCTGGAATAAGCCTGTGGTAGAAGACAGGTGGCATCAGAAGCTTGTCCGAGGTAGGACTCACAGAATCCAGTGCCTACTTGACATGAAGATGTGCAGAAGAGACACTGCTAAGGAAACGCTACATGCTTATCCAGTGTGGATGGCGCTGTACACTACAGACCCTGCGGAGGGGCTCCACCTCCCTGGTGGTCGGTGAAACACAGGTCTGGTAGGAATGTGAGCTGATACAATCACTGTGCGGTCACTGTGGAGTTCCTCAATAAACTAAAACTAGAGGCCTCATTCGACCCAGCCGTGGCCCTTCATGATACCTTTCCACCAGAGTTAAAGACATCATCGGGCTACTGTGACCTATGCATATCCATGTTTGTAGCAGCACCATAAATGTAGCTCACACTAGCTAAATCGTGGAAGCAGACTCTGTGTTCACCAGCAGATGAATGAATAAAGAAAATAAAGTATTTACCCACAATGGAGTTCTACTCTCCCATAAAGATGAAGTTGGAAAAAAAAAAAAACCTAAAAAGAAGAAATAAAATTTAAGTATTAGCTCTTTGTTTCAATAGAGCAGTAGAAATCAGCAGTACAATTATCCAAGCTATGCTGTGTATGTACGTATATTTCCCTTCTTTCTTTTCTCTTTCCCCTCATCTCAGTTGTTCCTTCCCTTTGAGCAGTTTCTTTCCCTTTCACAGTATTCATTGTACCTTTGGGATTTGTTTTTCTGAGATATAATCTGGGCCCTTTGGATTGTTTTTGTTTGACCAATTTTACATATTTATATCTGTCAATCTGAATAACTAATTTAAGACAACTCTATGTAATATAACAACCATTGTTGAAGTCCTGTCATTTTGTTTGGTGAAATTCTACAT
Organism: Tympanoctomys barrerae; assembly: GCA_002564285.1. NCBI lineage: Eukaryota > Metazoa > Chordata > Mammalia > Rodentia > Octodontidae > Tympanoctomys > Tympanoctomys barrerae. The sequence continues at coordinate 19,565 of NDGN011546229.1, read as the reverse complement.
CATTCCTAATTTTTTTTATTACTTTTTTAAATTCACTTAAAAATAGATTAATGGTCAGGATGTCAGCATGAAGCCTGGGTTCTCCTGGGTTGAAAAAACAGAAAGAGAGATGAATTTGAGTCTGTAGGAAAATGGATGCACCTTGAGATTATAATGGCTTTTTCTTTGCATTTTAGGGAAGGGTCTACAGAGTGTTCAGGGTCTCACTACTAGATCGGACTTGTAGTGATCC
>NDGN011546229.1:0-18683 GCA_002564285.1 Tympanoctomys barrerae | reverse complement strand
GAAGAAGAAGAAGAAGAAGAAGAAGAAGAAGAAGAAGAAGAAGAAGAAGAAGAAGATTGAAACTCAAAACTTATTAAGAAAAATACGACATATGGGGATCATTGTAGAAAATTATTAAATACAGAAGGTAATTTTAAGCCAAATGAGAAATTTCTGTTTTTTACACCTAAAAAATTGAAATAAAAATACAAAGCTGGTGAGTGTTTATGAGATCAAATGCAATGAAGGTGTCTACTCTGTACCCTAAACCCTAAATGACACACCAAGGTCTCTCATGAGAATGTGCCCGCTGTGCTCAACTGGCTCTTGCTCGGACCAGGGTCCACCCACAGGTGTGCGCTGGTCCCCTCGGGGAGGGACCTCCCTTCCTCCCCTGTCCTTCCAGGACTTCCTGCTAGTGGGGTGCGCTAGGATCCACCCAACTCTCTGGTTTTTCACCTAAAAGATGGCGCCGTCCGGACAGCAGCGCAGGAACAAGTTCACCCAGCAGAGGCTCCATGTTAGTGCCAAGCAACTTCACTTCGTTCATTCTCCCAGTAACTCCAGAAGTACTGATATCACTGCTCCACAAGGAGGAAAGGGAAATGTGCAGAAGCTAAGTACTTTGCCAAAGGTCGGGAAACCGAGAATGGCAGTTTCTTGGCCGAGGCGCAAGGTGGGCTGCAGCCCTCTTAACGCTGTAGCTTACGGATTCCTCTCTGCTGGGAACAGAAGTTGGCAGTTGATTAGGTCAGAAGAGACCACTGCACTCTTCTGCTGCTTTTAGGCTATAGGCCGCAAAGGCCGCTTCAAGCGTGGACTTTCTGCCTCAACCTTTGAAGTCCTTCTTTGAGTCTTCGCACTGTGTGACCAAAGAGAAGGCGCTGAACCTCTCCCGTCTCGGGTCAGGTTCCTCGCAGGCTCATCGCGAGGCTGAACCGAGAGCCCATAGTTAGCGTTTACTCTGACGCCTGGCGCTACTGCATACTCATTAAATGTTGCTCGCTATCTTTTTTTTTTTTAGAGAAGGGTCTACAGGGTGTTTCAGGGTCTCACTAGTAGATTGGACTTGTAGTGATCCGCCTGTCTACAGACTCCCAAGAGCTGGGATTACAGGCGCGCGCCACCACGCCCAGTCTCAGTTGCTATCTCAGCGCATCCCAAGGGGTGAGGCTGGCGCAGCAGGCCCGGGGATCGAATCCCTGGCCCCTGCTCCTGCTCGGAGGCGCTTTAACCCACTGAGCTATTTGGCTGGCCCTACTTCCTATCATTTTTGTTGTCATTCTTTTTTCCTTCTCCTCCAAAGACAATTGGGGGAGAGGCAACACTGATCCTGTGCATTAGCAAAGCGAGTTTGTGTGTTTTTCTTCAATCATTTTCATTTGCAGAGCTACCTTATTGATCTATTTAGAAGTTTCCCCAATTAGCATTTCTGTAATCATGAACTGCATACATTGCTTCAGTTTCAGACTCATGTAATATACCTGGGAGAGGCAAAAAGAAAGAAATTATACAATTTCTTTTTTTTATTTTTCATTTGTATATTTGGTGTAGGGTCTCACTATACAGATCGGACTCGTGGTGATCCTTCTGCTTTCAGCCTCCACAGCACTGGGATTACAGATGTGCACCACTATTTCCAGACTCTGTATGGCGCTGCATGTGGGAACAAGGATCGAATCCTGGTCCCCCACTTGACAAAGCAGGCGCTTGGTCCACTGAACTATGTCACTGGCCCTTCACAATTTCAAAAGAGTAAGTACCAAAGTGTGTGAAACATCATGGGATATAAGAAGAAAATGTTCAAATGGGAAGAGGAATGGAAGAAAGGGAAATAAATAAAAGAGAACAGAAAAAATGGAAACAAAGCTTTTGTAAATAAGTAGGGGAAGAAGAGTTGCAGGAAAAGGAGGAGTTGGGGGAAAAAGAAGAATCAAGATATATTCCATACAAGCACACGTTCCCTGTGATGAACGTGATCATTGTGTATATATAAAATGTACCAAGAAAATTAATTTTAAAAAAGAAATTACATAATTTCCAAAAAAGCCAGTACTTGCATTTCAGCAATATGCTAAGTATTAATTATATTTTAAAATCAATTTTACCTGCCTTACTATTGTCTGCTTTCTAAGCAGATTTGTCTGTGGAACATCGCTTACATTCTAAGATCTGTTGTTCATCAGTGAAGAGAATACTTAGAGCAGAGATGGCATTGTCTTTATATGAAATTGAAGTTTATATATCTTATGTGACAATAGGGAAAGAAATTCACATGGGAGCAATGATTATCACATTTGTAGCTATAGACAATCTCAAGAAAATTATCTTCTGTGTTCAATTAAATGACTCATTGATCCCAATGGGAGCCAGCAGCTGCTGGTTTGAGAATGAGGCCCAGACCACTGTGTTTGGCCTGGCTGTGGCTGTGTGGGCAGCTCCATTGGGTCGTAGAGGAGCCCTGGCATTTGCACAGCCTCTGTCCACAAGCGCTTCCCTCGCTCACTGGCTACATGACAATTTTCATCAGAAACAACTCACTTCTTTTTGATTGTTTGTGTCATATGAGTGCATTTTCTGTCACTGTCAAAAGTATGCTGCTCTACTTGAAGATAGTTATGTGTACATGCATGCATGCATAATTATCATCAGGAATGATCTGATTATCCCATTCTAAGAGAAGAAAAGCAAAAAGCAGAAAATTCTTGCTTTGAGCTTTTCTTTAGTCTTCACTAACCAGAGCAGGTGTTTTAAGAAAAAGTTTTAAATCAATTCCAGCGCAGAAAGCACGGGGCACTGGTAACCTTGATTTCATCATTTTCCAGCTGTGCAGCACTGGACTAAAGAAACGATGATGCCGATTGCATAAAATTGTCAGATTCCCTGAAATAACTGACGCGGAGTGCTTAGCGTGGTACCTGGAGCACCGGCAGTGCCGGCCCTGCCACAGGGCCAGCACTGCCACCGCCACCACCCAGCACCACCACTGTCCATCCTTCTTGTCACCTATTTTCACCACCACTAATGCTGTCACCTTTGTGATCCTGCTATCAGCATCATAGCCAGTCCTTGTCAAGCACAAGATGCTGCTCTAAACAGCATACCATGAACGCTGGCTTCCACCATTAATGCTATAATATGCTCTGCTACTGGCTTTTGGCTCATGAAACTGCATATTGTGAGATGATTACCTTGATATAAAGCACACCATCATGTTCTAATGGACCCCTGCTCAAAGTAGAAGCTTGCGCAGAAATACCTTTCAGTACATAAAGTAAAAGAGAACATAAAACACTCTCTCTCCACCAGGCTTTCTGTCCCATAACCAGGTCTCATGATCAGTTGTGACAGGAGATTGTCCATGGAGGGTTTTCTTTCTCAAAGGCATTGATCAAGTCTTAACAGTCCACAAGGTAGAAGACCAGGGTAGAAGGTCCTCTTCCTAAGGCCCCCAAGGGCACACACCAAGCAAGAACGGCCTTACAAGGATGTGCTGCAGATGCTGGACAAACCAGTGCACAATCAAAAGTGCTTTGCTGACTGAGTGAGCACAAACTCCACTCCTGATGGTTGTCCCTCGTGGACCTGCAGTTCTGATCTCATGGTGGCTCATCTTGGTCTGGCGTCTGCAAACCTGCCTCTACTGGGGCCTCACTTGGGATTTCCCATTTTCTCCTAATTTATGCTTTTGCATAACCCTTCACCTCCAGCACCTTGTGAACCCAACCAGATGGACACACATAGGGTATATTTGGGTTTTTTGCTTTTGAAGACAAGCCGTGTGAAGTTGAGCCTAGAATGTTTTCTAGAGTGGGTGCCAGTGTGGTCTACGCTGCCCCTTGCCCTTTTCTTGGCCCCTTAACCACAGTGTGGCACTTTCAGAGACCTGCTGTAGTTGACATACCTTATAACAAAGCCAAACTTCAGTGGAATGCACTATGTGAAATACCAAGTATACCTGAAGTAGCGGCTTTGAACAATAACTACCACCCACTGAGTGACTTTGGGCGGGACAGCTTGATGTCCCCAAACTTCAATTTCCTCACGTGAAAATAGAGGTTATTGCATTTAAACTTTGAGGTTTTTTGGGTAAAGATAATCATAGAATTAGGCCAAGATGGACCTACTGTTTTGTCCTTTCAGAGTGGTCACCCTCCACTCTGCTCAGGGGTATGGCCAGTCCCATTCCTCTTCCAGAGTCACCTGCCTGCTGCTGTCTCCTTCACTCACCTGACACTTTTCGCACGAGTTCCTCTATTCCAATAAGATATGCTCTCGTAGAGGAGCTAAAGTTTAGTTATAAACTACTTTTCCCTAAGCATCAGAGCAACTTAATAAAACTGAGATCAGATTAAATTGGAAGAGAACAAAGAAGAGAGAATAATCACAGGGAAGAATGAGTAGAAATAGCTCTTTGTTCCAGCAAAGACAGGAGCAGGCCCCAGAGGGAAGCCGTGAGGGCTCTGCCTGGACTCATGGGATTGGGGAGACAGGCTTGGAGAACTCACTTACTGTCACTGACCTTTTCAATGAAATAATGACACTGGACCTTACGAAGATCCCAGTCAGCTCTGTTGTTTTGTTTGTATGACTACCAGAAATCGAACTCAGGATCTTGAGCTTTTGAGGCAGGATCGATGGTGCTAGGCTACATCCCAAGTCCCAGCTCACAGGTTTTTTGCAGCATGAAATTAAGAAGTAAAATAGTTCTGGAGGACTTGTCCATGTTCAATCCCATTTGTCCATGGCTTCAGAAGGCTGGCTGTCCCATGAGTCCACCTCAGGGTCACACAGGGCTTTCCTAACTGCCCAGTGTACAAAGCGAGCAGCTTTGGCTCAGAGTCCTTTGGTGCCTTTCCCAAGGACAAAAGCCAAAGGGACAGAACTAGGCAGACAACACCTCGGAAAGGAACACCCAGGCGGTTTATTCCACTGAGCTATCTCCCCAGCCCTTTCCCAGGTGGTTTATACTGCACCAGGCTGCCACGCTCAGGGACAGAAATTGAGGATAAACCTGTTAAGAAATCAAACCTTAGTTAATGACTCTGTGATTGTATTTTGAATAAATACGATCAGTCATGATAGCTAGAGAGGACAATACTTCTTATGGCTGTGGAGTTAGCTTTTAGCAACTAGTGCTGTGAGACAGAAACAAACAAGCAAACCAGCTTGGAACATTGGTTGATTTTTTGTGGAGTGAATGTGTCCTTAACTTCAGGATAAGTCTCGGGGTGCATCTGGACAGGGACTGGTATGAGCGGCTGCATGAAGTCAAGGTAAGCCACTTGCAGCACAGGAGAGTGTGTGTGTGTGTGTGTGTGTGTGTGTGTGTGTATTTATGTTATTTTCTTTAAAATAATAAAATATTACCCCAACTATTTTTCAAGTCAGTCATTTTGAGTGTCAGGTGTTTTGATTATGCCCTAATCAGTGCCCCCTCTTGCAAATTACGCAATTAATAATAGGCAATTATGCATTACTAATCTATGATTTTGTTACAAAATATAACTGACAACAGCAAACAAAAGAGAACAAAACCCCAACTCTAGCTCCCATTTGACGTTCTCATTTTCTTCCACACGCTGGGCTTTTTAAAAAATCATCTTTGGATGAACACCCTGGCCAGCTCCTGAAGCAGAGAAGGTTTGGTCAGTGCCACCTCAGCAAAGGCTCTTGGGGGAGACTTGAACACAAAAGCAGAGCCGAGCGCTCAGGAAGGCCCAGCACGCCTTACTCCTCGCCTGCTTAGAACCCCGCAGCTGCTTGGATTCCTCCTGGGTAGAAAGAGGCTGCGGGGAGGTCTCAGGCTTGCACGTGAGCCAGCGTGGCGTCCCCTCTGCGTAGCCCACCTCACAAGTGACATCCAGATGGATTCCTTGGGAACTGGCTTCTGGTTACAAGGACAAGTTGCTTTCCCTTATCCATTTCTATCGATTGTGAGACAGTAGCGAGACTACAGCAGAGGGTTAAACATGAGACGTTGCTCAGGGAAGAAATTTGAACAAATACTTGAAGTATTGCTCATGAGAATGTAGAAAAGTTTTCCCATCTACAAAGAAGGCACCAGAGTATCACTGGAATTTAGAGAGAGAATGGAGTCGGAGTTGAGGAACAATGTCCTTTTCAAAAGCTGTGATAAAGAGTGAGTATTCAATTGTTACTTACATCACAACATGTTTATCTCCAGGGGATATCTTGTGTAGTGAAATTTATATCAGAAAGTTAAAATATGAGTTAGTGCTTCTGATACAGAAGAAATGTTTTAGGACAAAATTAGAACAAAGGCTATTAACATTAGGATGAATATCCTATTAGCTTAGCCGGCACCAGAACCATCACTGAAACAAACTAGATATTACAGACATTGAAGAATTTTCACTGTGAAATCTTTATGAATACCATATGAACATCTTTCTTCATTTGCTATTTTTATTATTACAAATAGTGTGATCCCTCGGCGTTTTCTTCTTGTGTGAGTCTTTAAAACTACATTGTTCTAAGTTTTAGACTACTTCACAAATGCTAACAATAATGGATGTCAAATTAAAATGAAAGCATGATTCAGAATTTTCAAAAATCTAGAAGGCCTCTGAATTGGAGATTGTCAACTTAAGAAAAGAGTTCTTATCTAATAAGGCTAAGAATATCACAGGATTGAGTCACTAATGAGCCTCCTCCAGCTTGCAAAGACAGTGCTGGGCGAAGAGGTAGAACAGGCCAACCAGGGTCAGAGGCCCGAGCAAGGGTCATCGCAAGGCCCGTTGGTAAGATGAATGGGCCTCAGGGAGCAGGGCGACACGTGGCACTCCACAGGGCTCTGGAGAGAAATGAAGTTCCAGCTCAGGCCTCGTGGGTCCCCCTTTTGGCTCTTCTCTGTCCCAGCATCAGCTCAGCACAGTGCTCCTGACACACCACATGAGTGAGTCCTCTAGGGAAGGGCGGGGAGGACTCCAGCCTGCTCAAGGGAGCACTATGTTGAGTTTGCACCGTGGGGTAGAAATGCAGCTGAAGAAGTTCAAGGTCAGAGTTAGGAATGTCTAGCAGGGACCGCCCACAGCACAACCTATGGCAGTGCAGTGGTGGGGAATGGGTGAGCGGGGCCAGAGAGGAACTCAGAAATGAACAGAGGAAAAGCCAGTGTTGGAAGGGTGAGTAGAGGATTTGGTAGCTTCATTTGCACTGAGAAAGACTGTCCAGAAAAGGAAGCAAGAAATAGTGCTTGAGTGTGTCACACACCAGTGAGCTGGGTGGGAGAAGAGAGACCCCCCCACCCTAATCCTTCCTGGGAATTTTTATCTGCAGACTGCACCTCACTAAGTCATTGAGTCACTTAGGATGGGCTTGAACTTGTGACCCTCATGCCTCAGCCTCCCCAAGGCCTGCAGTCACAGAGACTCCCCCTCATACCCAGCTTCTTATAAAATGGGAGACGCTCAGCAGATCACTGAGGTGAGAGACTCGAGCGAGCAAGTGGGAGAATCCGTGTGCTGGTGGTGTCTACACCTCTACCTCCCAGAGTCCTCTTGGGAGCCTTAAAAACGCACACCCTAGACGTCCTTCATGGACAGACTTGGCAGGGGAGATTCCTGAGGCATTTCTTGGATTTTGACAGTACTTTAATATGAGTCTTACTAGAGTGAATTTCCAACATATTAAAATTGTACTCTCACAACTAGTCAGGGAGCCACTCTAAGGCTTTCTAATATGCTGCAGTAGCAGTGGGCCCGGGAATGTGTAGGTGCTCACTACTACGCGCGGGTCAATTGGTGATCTTAACACTGTTCTTTCAGAAAGCGAGGGTATAGGGACGTAGACACGGAGTTGAACAAAGGTTGGAGTACCTTTTCGTCACAAAACAAGCGACTTTGGATCTAAAGTGAAATTGAAGGGTTGTCCTAAAATGACCACTGCAGAAAAAGGGCTGCTTTCAGAGTGATTTAGGCCGTCAAGCTACATCTGCTTTGTTTGTGGAGGACGCTGATTTGCTGAGAGATGGCTTAAGCCTGTCTCCCTAACAGTGTATGCACATGATGAGAAAGGACATAATTACAGCCGCCCCTCCTGGCAGCCTATTCATTTACAGGGCTATTTTAGAAGCAGTAAGTTTTTAATTGGTTTCCAGCATTTAGGGAGGAAGTTCCACTGTTTAGGAGCCCAGGGCTTCACCCTCTATGGATTTTCTCCACTGGAATTCAATGAAGAGTAGCTGAATGACAGTGGGAGACTCCACAAGGCATCCTTGGCCAGCTCCCGTAGCTGACGCCCCTGTAGCCAAGCCCCCGGGCCTGCCAGGGCCTAGGGGCCCAGGTGAGAGTGATCCGCCCAGCGTGGCACAGCAAAGCAACGCCTGTCGTGGAATAATTTTAGGACTTGGAGGAAGAACTCACCATATTTCTATTCTAGCACATAGAATGTGGCCTACTTCTTTAAAATGTCAAGCACAGAGACACAGATTTTATTTAAAGAATACAGAAACACCCGCTTGCTTCTTTGAGTCTAGGACGTAGTCTTTTCCCATCAGAGAAAAACGGACAGTGTTTCCTGCGTGGCCACGCCACAAGCAGCGGCAGGAACGGTGTTCTGGGCTCCCAGGGACACTTCTGCCTTGATTATGCTATCCAACCAGTTAGCACCGTGCACCAGGTAAGACTTTTTGCCGTTGTCTGTGTATTAGACATCAGGCAATGCAATAGCTACGACTCAGACTTTTGCATCCTTCTGTAGTTCGTAGTTAGGCACGCTTAGCACCTGGTGAAGGTGTACAGGGCCTTTTTCACTTACATATGTTGTTATTCAGGCCAACATGTTTATAACCCTCTAGCATTTGTATCTACGGAGTCATTCATGTACAATGTGAAGAAAAATTCAAACTAACCAAGCGAATAATAAAAATCATTACTGTAGAGCTTTGCTGTAACATAATTTGGAAGCTATCATGGAAACTTTCACTCAGGAAAATGGAAACAAAATGAAACTAAGTATCTTTAAATGAGATAAAAGTCTACATCAGAGGGATGCTTTTAATTTTGTTCTGTTCCAAGTTAGTGTGTTTAAAAGTCAATTAGGCTTATGTAAGTCTGAATTTGCAAACAAAATGGAGATTGAATCATTTTATTTTAGAAACTATTTTTATTGGTTTTCACAGGCCAATAGTATAAAGTTGCATAAGTGTCCTATTTTAATTTCTACAAATCTGGGATATCACTGAATGGAAAAGCTGTTGAAAGATTTACAAAATGAACTATGTTGCCACCAAGTCAAAAATACTGCCTCTGAGACCATTGACTTTGTGGTACGTGGTACATATTCAGGGTTTGTATACAGCTTTTTTGCACTGTGTTATTTGTTTTCCTTTTTTGGGAGTTAAAAGTATGTTATCAACACACATAATTGTACCCCTCATGACCAATTTTACTCTTCCCTTTTGAGAAAGCCAAACTATTTTTCTCTTCTCTTTCCTGATCGGCTGGGTGAGCCTTCTAATTGAGTTGAGCTCAGTGTCCTGATTTATCAAGTGAAAAGATGGACAAGATATCCTTCATGATCCCTTCCAAGTTCAGAATTTATGCCTGGGTCCCCCAGTGCACAGTGACATTGAAAGACAGGGAAGGAAGAGCAGGGTGACCTGTCCACTTCCTGGACTCCCTTCCCTGCGAGCTCTTGAAGGGTACACAACACCACACTGCAGACAGGAGAAGGAGGGGTGTGAGAGAGGGGGTGGCGGGCTGGGGCAGGAAAGGGGCTTCCTGGACCCTGGCGCACTGTCCACGGTCAGAAGGGTTGGTGGGTATGGTGATGGCCTCCCTTGTCCCCAGCGGGACACTCTTTCCAAGAGCTCGGTGCAAAACCCTGTCTCCCCTTCTATCTCTCGCTTGCCACAGCAATACCAGAATGGAGTCACTTTTGCTAAGGCCACTGCCAATGTGAGGTGGTCCAAGCCCCCTTGGGACGGAGATAACAAAGCCAATGGCCTTTGTGCTTTTGCTTTTCCATTCAGCCCAACCAGTGAACCTGTTCAAGTGTAAGTCGGTTCCTCCCTCTCCCTTTGAACCCAGAGAGGTCCCATTTCTTAGAATAAGCAGGCAATGCCATAATATGGCATAAAATCATAAAATGGCATCCAACTCAGTACAGTTTGCTTCTAAGCCCCCACACCCCTGCCGAGCCCTGCCGAGCTCACTGCTGTGGACACAAGGCCTCTCGCAGCCCTTCTGAGCCCAGGCAGTGGCCACCAAGGGCCTCAGCATCTCATGTCCCCTCCCCTGCCTGCAGTGGTGTCCTCCACAGCAGGCAGGTGGCACCTTCTTCAGTTTCCGATTCCAAGCTCTTCTTTTAAGCTCAGGCCCTTGCTTACCATCCGCCTAACTTTAGCCTCATCCCAGCCTGCATCTCCACCTTTTCTCGCTCTTTCACTGCATCCCAGCCTGCATCTCCGCCTTCTCTCACCCAGCGCACACTGTGCTACACTGTTCCCAGCACTGGTCAGTGTCCAGTGCAGGGCTTACCACTGCACATCTCATTTGGCTATTTTATTGTTGTTGTGTCATGCCCCCAGCCCCCACTAGAAAGTTCCCAAAGCAGGGGTATAAGTCAGTTTCCCTCACATCCGAACCATCAAAATCCAGCAAGCGATGGCTGGATTGTTTCTAGTGAAAGGAAATCCTTGAGTGGGGCCTGGAGGAGTGGGCAGGACTCTGGAGGAGAATGATGCCTGGAGCTGCCAGGCTTGGTATGATTTTCTTCTAAAGTGTGCCTGAGGCCACCTGCGCTCAGCAGGTGATTGCAACCTGGGGTCCCGCCACTGATGTGTTTTGTAGCTGAAGGCACAGACAGAGGTGGCCACTGTAGTGGTGACCTGGAAAAGGTGCTCTGCGTCCCAGCTCCTCCCTCCTCCTTCTGCTTCCTAGCTGCCCTGGGTTCAGGTGCTGTCCTCCAGCAAACCCCTCTACCTGCCTTTCTTCCTGGAGCCATTGGGTCATGGACTGAAGCCCTGGGGACGATGAGCCAGTTGCCTCTCCTCCTCCTCACTGTGGGTGTCTAGGACTGTGTCACGTGTCGCGAAGAGAAGACAGGCCGTGGAAACCATGTGGGAATGAACATCTGCTGGGAAGACTCTCAGCTTTTCAGGGTACAAAAAAGATGACTCCCAGAGCAGGTGAGGCCACAAGGTCGGTTAATAGAAGAGCACAGGGCTGGAAGCCTGGTCCCCAAGGCTTTCCGCTGCAGGGCTTCTTCCTAACTTCCTAGTCTAGCCAGGATGAAACACAAGCAAGACATCAAAGGATTTTCCTGTTTCATCCCAATTGTTATATCAATCAAGTTAATATTAGCTGGGTGTGGAGATGCACACCTGTAACCCCAGCACTCAGAAGGCTGAGGCGGGAGGACTATTGTGAGTTAGAAATTGGCCTGGGCTAAGCGGTGAGCTCAAGGCCAGCCTGAACTGAATAGCGAGACCCTGTATCAAAAAGACAGTAAATAAATAAATAAAATATATTAGCCATGAGTAAGCTAATGTTGAATAATATTTATGTAATTATACTCTCTTGTTAAAAATTAGCTTTATGTATATGCAAAAGCATATTTTAAACTCTTGCATTGCAAACAGTAATAATATCATTATCGTCATTCTTATGATGGAATGAAAAGCGAGCAGAGGTGCAGATGACAAGGGGCCTGAGCACAGCTCAGTGACGGCCACGTGCAGCTCATGGCATTACTTGGCTGACTTCTCTCATGTTTGGAATTTTTGATAACATGAGAAAATAGACTAAAGTCAGCCCTGTGGTCCCCAACTATAATCCTAGTGCTCTGGGAGGCTGAGGCAGGAGGACAAATTTAAGGGCAGCATGTCCATTTAGCTACTTATCAAGACATTGTCTTAAAAAATTAAAATAGACAAGGGGGGTTGGGACGTAGCTCATTCGGAAGGCCCTGACTTCTGCCTCTATACTGGATAGCAAAGCCTAAAGCCTAAGCCTAGAGTGTCACTCAGTCTTCTGTTCTAGTTCTTCAAAAGCTAACAACAAAGGGGCCAGCTACTGCCTGTCATTTTACTTACTCTAGAGCCCTGGGCTGGTTCTGTCCTCCCACACGGGACACCAAGGTGTGCTCCCCGCAGAGCGGGAGGGGCTTGCCCGCCGAGGAGCTTGACATTAGGAAGGCTCTCGGGCCATCTCCTGCACCCGCACTTCCCAGGCCCAAACCACGCGCCTGGGTGCGAGGCGGCCTGCTTCCTTCTCTTCCTTCCGTATCTTAGCAGCGAAATAGTGATGAGCAACACAGGCCCGGTAGCCGTCTTTCTTCTCTTTACTTTATACTGGAAAGGGATGTCTCCTACGTGAATTGCTTAGCAGTACTGTACGCAAACAGGCACACCTGTTCCAGATGGAGACGAGAACAGTCGAATTGTCCTTCCCATAGCTTTTAGGTGACTCCACGCCACAGTTCTTTTCTTTTAAGTCCCCGCATCCTATTTTAAATTCGGGCTCTCCCGGCTCCACGAAGGTGAAGCGCTCCGCACTGCCCTGACCTCCCTTCCTCTGCCTTCCCAGTTTCCATTTCATCTGAGTTCTGAGCGCCCATCTCCAACCAGGAAAGCAGAACAGAGTATAATTTAACTTAATGTGTAGCTCACAGCTGTGGATTCACAGCTCAGATTCCTGTGGCTTCGCACCGAGCCAAGGAAGAGCGACGCGTCACCCCCTTCTGCTAGGGATTCCCAGGGAACACCCGACTTTCCAACGCCCGCCCGAGGAGTCCTCCTTCAGCCGACTGTTGGAAGTTTGGCGTCACTGGCCTGCCTCACGTCCTCCCCACTGCAGCAGACTCAGAGCCACCCTTCGGGTCAGGAGGCCACTGGGCAGGCACGGCACTACAGCCGCGCAGGGCTCCCTCCTCCTGGGCCAGATCCCAGCTGCGGTGGGGACACGCGGAGCCTCCACTCCTGCTTTCTGTTGGCTTCCTTATGAGCACTGCTAACAGTCAGTTGCTTACATTTTTATTTTTTAATTTGTGCACTTTTATTTTATTTTTTTAATCTTTCATTAAATTGTGAGCTATTGATGGGCAAAAATCTCCATTTGCCTTGCTTCTCCCTAAGAGCGCGGTAGAATTAACAACCAAGATATAGTGGTCACGACGATTATTCATTCATTCGAGCTACCTAGGCCTCAGAAACATATATTTGATTTATTCCTTGTTCATCTTAGAGAAACAATTGCAGAAATCTTTCAATTTTGGTTAATAGCAGAATCCATTACATTTGACTTCAATTATCTAAATAGCCAATAATTTCCCCTTACTGGTACATGCTTTCTCAGTAAAGATTTAGAGTCCACGGAAGATGGATGATGTGGACAGTCATCCCAACTTCCTCGCCCGTGAAGCATTTCTCGCATTCCACCAGAACTAAATGGTATTGCTTTCTAGCCCCATACAACCCTCACATTAAATCTACCTGCGCTGCTGTACAGTGTGAAGAAAAAACAAGGTGCCTGGCAGTCACAGTGGAAACTGTTTTCAAATACAATGAAACAATTTGATCAATAGATCCCACCGGAGAGACAAATATGGTGGCAAGATCATTTACCAATTAAACATATGATGAAATACATAAGAATATCTATGTTTAGACAGACATAATATTCCTGTGACCTATTGATAAATAGACCAGTCTATTGATAGTTCAGGATGAATATATATTTTGCATGAAAAAAATATAATTTAGTCTTCAAAATATAGGAAGTATACACTTTAATTTTGGCAAGCTCGGTTTTTGGAAACCTTGGGTTTCACTTCTTTTTTGTCTGTCTGTTTGGGGGCTCTCCAACTTTCTCAAACTGGTATTTCTATGTGTTTCTGAGTTTCTTCTATAATGTACAAGCTCTTTGCTGGGTAATAAAATATCATAATTATAGGCATGAGCTGACCTTCCACACAGGCCTAAAAGTGGCTGGATTAGTTGGTAATATCTGAGACATCATATGAGGCCTGACTCCTTTAAGAATTCCTACTCCAATAAAATAATATGTGTTATTTTATTGGAATCATGCCTTTAACAAAGCATAAAAGATTCACAGGCATGAAAAAAGATTCCTGATTAAGTTTAGTTAATGGATCACTTTGCTATTCTAGAGCTCAGTGTCCTATTTAATACGACTATAAACAAAAGAAGCAATAACTAACTGGACTCCGAGTACTTACTGTTTATTATGTCAAGTATGCTGAGTAAGAATGTCATGAGGTGAAAGTTATTTTGCACATTTTAAAAGAAAATAAATTAATCATGGAGGAATAAAGTGACTTGCTCATTGTCCCATTCCCAGTGCACTATCTTTTTTTAATTTGGATGAGAAACCAAGACAATTGGCTCCAAAGTGTAAACAATCCTTAACACCTGGGAATTAAATGAGATACACTTCGAAGCACAGTCATAATTTTCTCAATATTAATCAATTGCTATCCCAGAAGGTAAGACATGTTGCGCTTAGGAAAAAAAAAAAATGATGCAAACAGAATGTGGCCGTGAAGGCCTCGGGAAAGAGTCCCGTACTGTAGGAAGATGGACTGCAGCGGGCAGCTCACCTGCAGGAAGCGGCGGTGACCAAAGGGAACAGCGCTTAAGCTTGCACATAGAGAAATGCAAGTCAAAACAAGATAGACGTTTTCTGCACTTAAATTAGCCTCGCTAGCGAGCAGCGTTTTCTATCCCTACGCTGGAGGAGGCACTGAGAGGCAGGGTTGTGGCTAACAGGCTAATTCAGCAGGCATTGCAGCTAAGCAGTGTGCAATTCTATAGGAAAGTCTTAAAATTACATATCTTCTCTTCTGGAAGTTCTGCTTAGGGAAACTGTGAGAATCACTTAAATGGATGAAAGGAAGATATCGCTACAGCCTTATTTTAATAGCCAACCACTAGAACAATCCTGGTGTGCAAAAACAAACAACAAAATAGTCGAGGATGTGTTAAGCTGCAGGGCACTTCCTCAAGGCTGATTGCTGCGCAGTTACTGGGTTTCAGAATATGTGAAATGACCCCTATCTCCATAGAATTCTATGACCAAATATCCACCGTAGTTTTCCTGGATAGATTTCTATTGAATTCTTATGTATTTTTTTAAAAAAATACTTATTTGGAATAAGCCTAGATTGACTACTGTACCCATCCAAATATATCAGAGAAGAAGCACGGAATTGAGCAAGTCTGGTCTAGGTCTGAACAGACTTTGTCCCTCGGCTGGCTGTGAAAATCTGAGTGACTTATTTATAAAACTGACAGTATTGCACCTTTGGGGACACATGGGAGCCACTGGAGAAGGCGTGGAAGCCTTTCCACAATGATTACTTAAGAAGTGCCTAGTTGTTCAGTTGAGATATCTGGCTTACAGTTAGAAAATGCTGTGACATGAAATTATAACTTATATATTTTATTTTGCACAGCTGCCTATGAGCAAATCCTTATAGAGTCATCAGGCACTGCTCCTTTTGATGGCCCATGGGCAGCACGACAGTGGTGTAGCTAAAGCAGTGTTTCCAGGGAATATAGGAGGTGCAAGAGGGTCCAGGCTAAAAAATAAGTGAGAGAAGGCTTTCAGGTACAGAGCATCAGGAAGATGACATTCTAGCCCCTAACCTGTCAATCTGAGCTCTAGATAGTCAAGTACGAGGGCTATTCATTACGTACAGATTGAAATTTCCTTCTTGAAATTTTCTGATGGTTTGTGTACTTTTCATAATTCTTACACACAATATTTAACTAACCCAAACCACAAATATTGATATTCTACTGTGGACTGCACAGTTAACTGGAAAAAGGAAGCAATTTATATAGAGTGAAGAAGCCATAAAAAATACAACCTCACGTAGCCACCCTGTAGGCCTGTGGGCGGGACCACAGAGCCAAGTGGTGAGAGGCTGTGAGGCCTGCAGGGTGCAGGTCCCATGCCTTGGGAGCTCAGCCTGAGCTAGAATTTAAACTTCTGAGCAGATTACAACATAATACTGTGATGTCAATATGTCAGATACCAGGACAACTGGCTCCCTGTCATTCAAGCATGAAGTACATTTCCCAGCTCTCCCTGGATTTTGGCAAACCCGTGTTATTTGTTTTGGCCAAATTCAGAAGCACACAAGAGACATGTCACTTCTGGGCGCCGGCTTTCACAGCTGCCGAGCCATGAGCACACCCTCTCCTTTTTCCTCTACCACCGGGCCCAGCACAGCTCTGATGGCAGCTGCTCTATCACAGAGTGACATAACAGAAAGCCTTTGCAGCAGCGGGGTCCAGAGTGCACCCCAACAGGCTCACTGTGTTCAAGGCTGAGTTGCCAGCTTCTGGGCTCTTGGGAAGTGACTGCATCGCAAGAGCTGTGAACTCATCAAGTGAGTTAACACACCCATGTGCATGCATTCGCTAGAGGAATGGGCTTCCCGGGGTGGACCTCGCCGGATGAAGCAATCTGGCGATGTGGCGCTGAAGGGGCCCTGTGTCCCTGCGCCTCTTTGCTTCCCCTCTTTCTCTCTGTCCCCTGGTTGCCATGAAACAAGTAGCTTTCTCCCTGTTCATGCCCACCACACCTCTTGGCCTCACCTCAGGCCCAGAACAGGCCACCAGTCACCCATGGACTGAAACCTCTGAAACTGTGAACCAAATAAAACTTTCTTCCTTTGAGGTTTTATTTGCAATGATGGAAGCCAGTTTAGACAGTCTCCCACTGATTCTTACAGATGCGCATTGTGAACAGTGACAAAGGGATGGAGGGGAGAGCAGAGTAGAGGGGGGTACTAGGGTCAGATCAAAGTACGTCAGAAGCATACCTGTAAATGCTACAGTGGAGTCCAACATTCTGCACAATTACTGTTCACTTATACAGTGTGTTTCTACATGCTCAAGGTAGGGAGTAAGAGCTGGCTGCTTCACAGCCGTGGTTCTCACTGTAATATCTGGAAACATTTTTGGTTTTCACAACTGACCCAGAAGGTATGCTGGAAGCATCTGGTGGGTGGGTGACAGGGCTGCTGTGTGGCATCCTGTGGAGTGTAAGACTGCCTCGGGACAAAGGGTGATCCAACCCAAAATGCCACCAAGTATATTATTTGAGAATTCCACATGTCATGAAGGTAAAGGGTTCTGGTTACTACAACATGATCAGTCAATTCTGATGCATGCATGGCTTTATACTTGCCTGTCCGTTAATACAACTTTGCTCTAATATTAGAGCAAGAAAGAAGAAAATGTGCCCTTCTCAAGAGACGGAAAGATCTCATTTCATAAAAATACCATACAAGTAAAAAGAGAAAAAGGTAGCTATTAATATATTTGAAATTTATAAAACATGTTTCTCAAAATAGAAGGCAAAATTATGATTGATGCAGAGTCAGTTGAAAGACTCCATAGGGCAAATCTGCACTGAGTGGCACTGGGAAATAAAGTATAATTCCTGCTGCAGGAAATACACACTCAGAGCCAGTGACGGGACCGATGAACATTTCCAGGGACTCCGGGCCCATGTCTGAATTTAGCCTTAATGTGCAGTGTGTTCCCCATGGTCCTAAATCATGGCTTTTGAAAGCTGAATTTATGACAATGCTGTATCCTGAAGCATGATGGGTGGTGTTTTCAATTTTAAACCACCAGGCATTTGATAAAATATTCACTTACATGCATGGATCCAGCTTATAGCTGGTGACATTTATAACTTTTCCTATACTACATAGGCTCCTTCAGGAATGACCACATCACAGCAGACAAAACTGGTTCTCTGAGAGTACACACACACACACACACACACACACACACACACACTGCTCATCAGTGCCAGAGCCAGTGAGTCCTCACCCCGAAAGCTCAGTGGGGAAGCTCATGGAAATGCAGGAGCTGGAGATCCTTCTGGAAGAGCAACGGCCTGGGAGCCGTCCATCTCCACATAATTTACCATTCAAAGACTTTTGTGGTTATGGAATTGTGGGTAGGAACTTTTGAGATGGATAACTCAAATTTTAGAAGTAGTTCAAATGTCTTTGGAAAATGAAAAATACCATTTTGTTTGCCACAGTTAAGAAGATCCCTTTAGTTTATATTTTTCTACTCTTATTTTAAGGAGCTTTTACTAGTCTCGTTCTTCTGGAAAAGTCCCCCTTAGGAAATATTTAGATTTTAGTTTTTAATGACAATTTGAATTTATATCCCTTAAAAATTACAACATGTGTTTACACATTATTCTGTTTATTGATTAATTTCTTTGTTTTACAGAAGACAAGTAATTTTTCCAGGCATGAAACTCCAACCTACAACAATGGAACAACTGGAAATGAGGGACTCACATGTTGCTACACACAAGCAAGGGTAAGCTGAGAAAAAGCTAGGACTTGCTTATATTATACAACAAAGGCAATAAAAACAACAACAATATATCTTGGACAATGAATAAATCATTGTTCTTTCTTTCAAAGTATTGTGAGGTCTAGAAATTCTATGTGCCCTACGGTGGATCTGTAGGAAACTTGGAAATTAAGCTTAGGCAGTTGTGATGCTTTATGCTCCAGTACAAAAATAGAAAAAGGAGCTTCCGGGCAAAATATTGGCTATCCTTGTAGCCCTTCTTTTTACTCATTTTTGGTCTGCAAACCTAAGTTGTTAGCCCTCCAGAAGAGAAGCTTAATGATATTATTACCCTATATCATAGGCAGTTGAGCTTAACCTC
>NDGN011546226.1:4052-17000 GCA_002564285.1 Tympanoctomys barrerae | reverse complement strand
CACACACACACACACACACACACACACACACACCCCTTTATTCCTGAGGAATTATTACCTGTGCAAAATGCGAAGTCCACTCGTGTCCATGACTGTATGCAGCGATTGCTTTTCTCCGCCAGGCTGAGTCTTCCTCTTCCGTATCACTTTTCATTGCTAACATGTTTGCTGCAAGCTCACTGAAAGCCAAGAGGACTCTGAGGTGGGGACTGCATCTGCTGACTTTCCTCCCAGCGACCTGAGTGCTTTTGCTCAGTGGATGTGTGATGCACTCGCCCTGCACAGGGCTTGCCCACCATGACACTGGAAACCACATCACTGATCCTCTGAGGGTTTTACTCCTAATTATCTTAAAAATGAAATGCATAGAACTAAGTAGACTCATGTTCAAACACCAGCTTTTAAACTCCAACATCTTACTAAGGAAAAGGAGCAAATGATGGCGGTCGTATGGCCCAAGCAGATTCCCATGGGGGCAGCACAACAGGGGTGGTGAGTGCAGGAGTCGTCCGTCCACTGAGGCACAGGACAAGGAAAGAGAGGACACGATGAAGGACTGAGAGCAGGAGGGGAGCGTGGCTGGGACCCCTGCAGTGGCAGTGGCAGTGAAGAGCCTAAGGAGCCCGGCCCTGCCGTGCACACTCCTGTAGAGCCGTCCGCTCGCTGCTGGGCGGGGGCGCCTGGGCAAGGCCCCTCACTGGGCGTAGGGCTGGAGGACGACCTCAGGTTGGTGGGCACGGCAGGCCCAGAGCAGAAGTGTGCTGAAAATGATACAGATCAAGCATTCGAATACCGTGCCGTGTTAGTCAGATCCTCGCAGGGCATGCCTGATGCCCAGAAATTGTTACCTGAGTGAGAAAACGTTCCGCGTGACATTTTGATTTACCTTTACTCTTACGATATGAAGTGACCTAGCTATACTTATGCAAAGTGTATTAATCCAAAAGAAAGAAGCAAAATCAGATCCTTATTGTTTTTTATTGGACAATTTTTTTATTATTAGAGAATAAAATAGTCAAAATATTAGAAATGATACAGAATTTCACTAAACAAGATGAAGAATTCAACAACAGTTGTTATATTATATATTGTTGCCTTCAAATTAGTTGTTCAGATTATTAGATATAAGAATCAAAATTAGACAAAAAGTTAAAAAGAAAGAAAAAAGTAAGCGTGAACTGTTCTTTTCAATTGACCAGTAAAAATCAGAAGTACAATTATCTAAGTTGTCCTGTATATACACATGAACTAGCTCCTAGTTTTGCAATCCATTGAGGAAGGGTGGGGATTGTATGTTCAGGGTGCCAATGCCAGCATAGACTTGTCCCTGGAGGAGTCCCTCTGCTTTTCAGTGCACACAACAAGGAGTGCTTTAACTAGAAAAAACAACAAAATAGTTTCAGCTTAATCTATAACTATGCGTTTGCATTCCTTGTACATATGACGCATAAGGAGGCGATGACGTTGTCACACTGGGTGACAGCACTACAGCCTGAGACAATGTCCACAGCAAGAACAATGTGTGTCCCCACATAAGAACCCATATGTTTGTGTCTTTTAAAAAAGTCTATAAAAAATATTTCACCATCACGTTGAGATAAGAAGACAATGAAATCAGACAGGGAAAGAGAAAGCTAAACGATTCTTGAACATTTGTCTAATAATTCACCTTTCAGCTTAATATTTCATTCTATGAGAAGTCTCAAGACTCTTTTGATGCATGCCAGTTCTTTTACCCATTTAGAACAAGAAAACCAACCAACTGAAAATTAAAGATATTCTAATGCATTTAACATAAAAAGACTACACTGGTTTCATTGGGTTTAATGTATCTATATGCATTGTTTGTCTTTGGACTTACTTTTATTTATTTTTTTGCAGAACTGGGGATTGAACTCACATCCTTGCACTTGCCAGGTAAGCACTTATTCTACTGAGCTATCTCCCTGGCCCTGTCTTTGATCTTGATACCAGAAACCTTTGTCTGACATGCCTTTGTATATTCTTCGCCCATTAATTTCATCCTTTCTAATCTTCAAAATATGCTTA
This sequence comes from Tympanoctomys barrerae, assembly GCA_002564285.1. NCBI lineage: Eukaryota > Metazoa > Chordata > Mammalia > Rodentia > Octodontidae > Tympanoctomys > Tympanoctomys barrerae. The sequence continues at coordinate 14,951 of NDGN011546226.1, read as the reverse complement.
TTAGAGTATGAAGCAGTCTGAGCATACAACAGCAATATTTCAAGTCTTTCGGTTATGCCACAGTTCCTGTAAATTATTAACTTGGAGGCCGTATGTAAATAAAAAGTAGGCCGAATTCAAATGTTGTTATCACTGAAAGTACAGCAGCGCCCATAGGCTTCATGGTGTTGAAAAGCTAACTCTTCAGCTGAAGAAACTATTTAAGAAAACTTTCTTTTCATTCTCCAAAAAATGCTGGACAATAAATATGGTTATTTCAATGTTTTCCCAATGGTTTAGATAGCGCTTCTCAACCCACCTCTTTCTGCATGCATTTGAAGTCATGACATCACAGAATATGAAGGTGCTGATGACTGAGGATTTCTGATCAACTTCCTCTTCACATAGCCAAAGCTGCTGAGGCCTGGGAATGTCACAGCTATGAGCTGCTGCAGGATGCACAGGACCTAGGGATGGTTTGTGACTCCAGGACCAGAGAAACTTCATCCTCTCTTTGACCTTTACTTCTCATGAGAATAAGATCATCAGGCTCCTAAGATATTATTAGGTACATGTTTGCCTTATCAAAGATTTCCCTGGCAATCTGGAGTAAAGTCCTGAATTGCTCCTGAAGAATGGACACAAATCCTTCTACAGCTGTAGAGAAGATACACAGGAGAAGAGAGATTTGCGTCACATAGAGTTACTGGGAAGTATGCCGGAGAAACTCTGCCAGGCTGTGGAGAACGAGAACGTGGCCCCGAGCCCCACACATCCCCTGTGGCAGCGCTGCTCCGGGTGCAAGTGCGCAGAGCTTCTTCACGGGGTGTTTCTCTGCTTCTCAGGGCTGACGCCTCACGGATGTGAAATAAAGATGCAGTTTGGGCTGAAAACGCATCTGCCTTTGAAATTATTCAGCTGTTTGCTTTTTAAAAAACTTAATCATATGAATGATTCATGCAGTAGTACTGGCATTCGTCTATAGAAAAATTCTCAGGAATGACTCAAACTCTTCCAAGGACACCAAAAACATAAATATAGACATTGTGTAGTAATGGCTACTCGTGATTACAGAAAAACTCTCCAGGGAAAATACTGCGATTGCAAGTCAAATTGCTTTCTGCTGATCTCATTAGCATGATGCTTAGTCGTGTCTCTGCTTGCCCAACAGAGCTAAGCTGGAACTCACTTCTAAACGCAGCTAGAAAACTGCTTGGTAATGAACTATAGAATTTTGAAATTAAAATTTCAAGCCCAATAATGTTGATGACTGTTGATTAGTGAAGTCTCAGATTAATTAAGATACACATGAGTTAAAATAATTCTTAAAACTAAATTTTATGCCATACTGAAATACCTTTTGCTTGTGCAAATTATAACAATATAAGTATAAATATATTTAATAATTTTTAGATGTTTGGAATGAATCCATTAGAAACATATTATAAAATATGATCAACCTGACCACATTACTGATATGCTTTCTTTCTTTGTAGAGGTTAAAAGATAGATAATAGGATCAACTAATTTGAAGGCAACAATGTCCAACATAACAACCATTGTTGAATTCCTATCATTTTGTTTAGTGAAATCTGTATCATTTCTTTTTTTTCTTTCTTTCTTTCTTTCTTTCTTTCTTTCTTTTTTTTTTTTTTTTTTTTTGAACTTGGGATTGAACTCAGCCCCTTGCGTTTGGTAGGAAAGTGCTTATGGTACTAAGCCATATCCCTGGCCCCTCTCTATCATTTCTAATGATCTTTTTTTTTTTTTTTTTTACTATTTTTTATTTTCTTTAGAAGTATAAAATAAATGCAATGTATTAATCATTGTTACCCTCCTATCATATTATTTTGGAATCTTGGGGTTTTTTTTCATGTTTTCTTTCTGTCTAAAATAAAAATTTTTTAAAAGATAGCTAATGATACAACTGCTGCATTTTCTACATTGTGCCTGAGAAACTAAGCATTTTAGTAAGCATATTAATAAAAAATAACTTAAACCAAAAATACGATGATACCCTTGCCCTTTTCTGACAGATTACTAAAGAAATTTTATTCATTCCGTTCCTTTCTCCATACAGACACGAAGAATTTTGATAACATGGGAACATGACACTAACAGCTGTCCTGGTTACTTTTCTCTTGTTGTTGGCACAAACAACGCAACACCCAACATTAAGAAAGGAAAGGTTTATTTAGCTCATGGTTTGTACTTGGCTGGCTCCAAGGCAGAATGCTGCACAGCAGAGGGCCACAGCTCGTGGCAGTGGAAAACAGCAAAGCACAAAGGGCGGAGGAGTGCAGCTAGCTGCTGGCAGGCCCCTCCCCCGTTACACTGCAGTGCAGATTATCTGCCCCAGGGCAGGGGTAGCTCAGCCCTACAATCCCAGCGCTGGAGCATGAATTAATCACAAACTCTAGACATCGCCCTATGGCTGCATGAGGCTTTGGGGGGACAACTAGACGCTACCATAACAACATTCCAGAATAGTGAGAATATAACTGGAATTTTAGAGTCTTCTTTTGAATCAACAAACAGTGTATGTAAAAAATATATACTGTCTGTCAGTGAATGAAATTTGGTGGTTCCATTGTAATCCCAGACCTGGGAGGGTGAAGCAGAAAGACCATCATACGTTCAGGGCCAGCTTGGGCTACATAGTCATGCAAGATCACCTAGAATGACATAGAAAGATCCACTCTCAAAGAAAAAAATAAGAAAAGTGAATTTGACAACTTAATAAAGCTATACCATGCATGACCTAAGAGCTAATTATGGCCAGACACCTTATTATTCAAAGGAAATTTATACCATTTCTCTTAAATATCAAGGAGGAGAAAGTAACCTTAGCTGTCATGTGTAAAGCCCTGTGCTGCTCTTTGGCGTACGCCCTTGCTTTTCCCTCCAGTTCTCTCAGACTGGGCTGGGAGAGCAGGGAAGGCCACAGTTGCTGGTGAGCACAGGGCCTTCCAGGCACAGGGCCCCACTTGTGTTCACTGCACAGCGTATCTGTTATGAGTCTGCAACATCAGTAACTCCAGCAGCAACGCCAGGCTTACTGCTTATTGCAGACAGAGTGTGTCCACTGTTTTGTTGTATGAGAAAAATATATAAGATTTCAGCACAAGGAATTCAAGCTTGTCCTATATTTTTAAACCCTTACAGCACATATTGAAATGTTAGTAAGTTAGTAATACTTGTTATTTTGGTTTTAGAAATTAAGCCTCAAACCACTAATCAGATTGAACCAATCATGCATTGAATTAATGGGGGAAAAGTTAGCAAAACTTTTGTGTCTAAATATTGTGCCAGGCCACAGAGCCATTACTTATTAGCAGTGTGAACTGGGTCAAAGTTCTTCTCTCTTTAAAACACAGATTCTTAACTCTAAAATGATGCTACTAGTAACAACCTGCAATTCACATGGAATCCCAACAGACCCCGATAGATACAGAAATCTTAGTCAAAAAGAGTAAAGCTGGAAGCACATTAGCTTTCAGGCATACAGTACTGCAAAGACAACTTTTTTTCCAACAAAAAACTCAATATCTACATATAAGAACATTAGATCTTCTTTTTACACTACATAAAAATCACTGTTTCCACTGAAAATAGGTTACACATTTAAATATAAGCTATGAAATCAGAAAACTGCCAGAAGGGGACAGGGAGAAACTGCATGTCACCACTCTATGTGGCCCAGGCAACAAAAGCAAATGTGAACTGCTGGGATGACAGCAAAATAAAAAGCTTCTGTGTGAGAACTGGAAAATTCACGACTGAGAAAAAGTGTTTGTCAGCTCCGCACTTGACAAAGGCTTGGTGTCCAAATATATAAGCAACTGAAACAAATCAATAGCAAGTAAATAAATAAATTCTACCAAAAACCAGGAAAGGATTTGAAGAGACATTTCCCAAAAGAAGCCATATGAGACGTGGTCCAAAATCCCACAAATGAAGTATAAATTTAAATGTAAATGCATTAGGGTGCCAGGCGCGTGGCCACTCTGTCTGCCCCAAGCGCCCTCCGTTCTCGCCCGCGAGTCCAGCATCCTGGCCACTTTCCGGACGCTCACAGAGGCCTTATCATGTGGGCGCCTTCAGCTGCCGGCAGCGGCTGCCTTACGTCCTGAGCCCTTTCCGAGTGCTTATCTTTCGTGCTCACTTTGACTCTGGGAAAGAGCCAAAAGGAGCAGCGTGCCAGATCCGGCTAATAAAGTGGACGTGGACGCGCTGTAATGTTTTTATGAGCCCGTCCGCCGATGAGGTGGCCCGTGCTCACCCTATTTTTTAATCACACTTTGAAAAAGTGCACACTTTCAGAAACACTTCCAGAACGGCTAGGAGGTTTGAGTGGGATAAAAGTGCAACAAAAACCCCACGGCTGAAACCTCTCATCTTGTTCTCTAAGTGAGTACTATTCCTAATGCCTTAGCAATTAATGTTCTCTTTTTAAAATAAATTTCAAAAATAAATAAAAAGGACAAGAAATTATTGAAAGCAAGCATTGTTTAATTATGTGACCATTTTTTCATACCTATATCTGTTAATCTGAACAATAGATTTGATGATGAAAATCTGCAATACAACAACCATTGCTAAATTTTTATTCTTGCTTTGAAACTCTGTATCAGGTGCACGCGTGCTTGTTATTCTGTTTTTGTCTTTGTTTCTGTTGTTTTTGCTCTTTAAAATAAAATAAGATTTTAAAAAAGTGTGTAAAGTAGGGAGAGTATTTTAAAAGGAGTTAATGACAATATATATCTACGATTGTAATAATCCTTTAAAAGTTTTTAAATACGCACGGTATTTTTTATCATTCCTTGCACACAGGCACCTGAAGAGCGGATGTTCGCCGCGGGACCTGCACAGGGAAACGCAAGGTACAATCCCAGCGCAGCGCCGCGGCCGGGTGAGATGGCGTCTCCGCTTCCTGCTGGTCAGCGACACACAGTCCTCCACACGGAGCACCTGAAGGAGGAGACGGCCATCCGAGGCCGTAGTGATAGAGGTTTCAGTCTGTGTCCCCGACTCTGAGGCAGGCCCTCCTGCAGAGCGGCCGGCCCAGGAGAGCTGCCCGCTGCGGCGAGGCAGGCAGGAAGGAGCGCGAGCGCGCAGGGGGGCGCCGCGCGGGCACAAGCCCCAGGCCCGCCCTTCGTGGCCCGCTCCTCGCCCACTCCCGCCTCCCGAGGGCGCCCTCCATCCAGTCCCCTCCGTCAGGTCCTCGTGGGCTCACGCGAAGCGTTAGGCGACCATCCAGGTGTGCGGTGCAGTACGATGGGCAGAAGCAGCGCGGCCGCGCCTCCTCCTAACCCGCAGCTCTGCACCGCGCACACGCGTTCTTCTCAGCGCTGTGCCTCAGTCAAGCATTTGCGGTACAGCGGATGCTATTACTGATAGATGATAGCTGTAGAGCTCAGGTTTGCTTTGCACTCGCATGTGCTTTGGCAAATCTATGATACACACGCACCACTCCTGCTTATATGGAATAATTCTACTGCCGTAAGATTCTGCTGTGTGCTTTGTTTTGTCTGAGGTACCAGCGATCAAACTCGGGACCTTGCCCTTGCTAGGCAGGCAGGCGCTTATGCCACTGAGCTAGCTCTCCAACCTCTTCTGTTTTACTTACTAATACCTCCTTTTTCTCCCCCTAAACTCTGGTAATTCCTGAAGTTTTTACTGTCTCCATATTTTGCCTTTCTGACTCTCATGTATTTTTACCATAAAGTATATAATCTTTTCAGGTGGGTTACTTTCAATTAGCAATTTGCATGTATGGTTCTACGGCTAATCATGGTTCAAGAGTTCCCTGTCATTGCAGAATACTGCTGTACTTTATGATTTATCACAGCTTATTTGCCAATTCCACCACTAAAAGGTATCTTGGTTACTTAGAAGTTTTTGTAAAACTCAGAAAAGAAAGCTAACAGTGTTTCTGTCACATGAGTGAAGCGGGTGTCTACCATGTCCCTTTCATTATGGAAGACTAGCAGACATAGGTCCCCTGGGGTCTCCTGAGATGCTGATGTTTAGACCGGGGGGAAGGAAGGCCCCTGTCTCATGGGGGGAGGCCGGTTCCGGAGTGGCTAGATCTGAAGGAGACGGCACTGAGCCCCTGCCCACAGGCTACCTCAGCAGAGCCCAGCGGTCCTGAAGACTCTTCACAACTTTTCATCTCCCATCATTCATCTTCCAAACTTCACTTGTTCATGCTCCCGTGCCCCAATCCTCTGTTCTTATTATAAGGTAGGACCATGGAGCTTTGAGACTCTACAGATAGTTCAATACTCCTTACCATAGCTGGACACTCTCCTATTATTATCACAGAGAGAGTTTTCAATTAAATAGTTTACTGCAGGTCAGCGTCTGGTTTGTCTTAGTGTTTGTACTATAACCATAGATGTCTTTTTATGGTTACGTGAGGTACATTATTGGTCCTTAGGGCCTGTCACTATCCAGGTTTTTTCTGACACTATCATTGCTTACTTTTCCATGATAATCAAGACAACAGAGGTGACACTGCTTCCCCTTATGCCAGTGTCTGGGCTTCCTGGGGCTCACAGTAGCACTTCCGCCAGTCCCATAAGATTGACAGCTGGGCTGCATAAGCTGCAAGCTCCCTGCCAAGCACGCGGAGGTGGGCAGACCCTGGCACAGAGCCAAGGCCAACAGCGGGCTGCACCCAGAGCACATCTCCGGAAAGCTGTCACCATGCTAGCAGTGGAACTTCCACGACAACCACCCTGCCAACCTCACCAGAGAAAACAAACAAAAAGTAGAAATATGAGAAGATATGACAACACAACGCTTCTGAAAATTCCCCACTCCCTCAAATCCAATCCAGGAGGCGTCAAGGGGTAGAAATAGAAACCCGCATAGCTGAAATACCTCAAAGAATAACAACAGAGCTAAAAACACAGATCAAGATGGTCCTTGGTGAAATCAGAGATGAAAGAGGTAAACAAATAATGGCCCAAATGCAATTCTATGTAACGCCAGTAGAAATCTGGTGCTGCTTGACAGAGATGGGAAGCACGAATGCCCAGCACAGATGAGAGCTGCAACCCCTACGAGCTCCAAGGAGATGCACACCAGAGCAACGGGACAGCCATTGTTGAATTCTTATCATTTTGTTTAGTGAAATTCTAAATCATTTCAATCTATTTTTTTTACTATATTTTGTTCTTTTTAAAAAATAAGAAATAATAATAAATAAATCCAGAAGACTAAAATTCTATTGAAAATATGAGCCACAGAGATAACCAAAATGGGGACAGATTCTTAGATCTGAAAGACAAGGCTGGGGTCTGCAGTAAACTAATGAGACATACTTTAAGGAACACAAGAAAAATAGGGGACACAAAAATGGCACCAACAGCTGGTGGGTGACACAAAGAAGACTAATGTAAGGAGTGAAATTGGTAATGAATCAGAAGACAGAATCAAGGGGAAAAATCTTGTTTACAAAAACAATAGCAGAAATTGTTTTAAACATGGAAAAAAACTTAACATACAGTTAGAGATGGCTTATAGAACCCCACCAGCCATAATCCACAAAAAGAACACTCCATAATCCACCATAGTTAAAAATAACAGAAATTAAACACAAAATTAACATCTTAAAGCTGTTACAAAAAAGCACTAAGTAAAGGAAAACCCATGAGAATTACATAAAGCTTCTTAATATGAACCTCAGGGCAAGATCTTGGTGTGTTTCAACCTCTAAAAGAAAAATTTCCACAAACATAGTCTAAAAAATTAACCTTCAAAATTGATGGAGATATAAGATATTCCCAGGAAACACCTAAGGAAGTTCATGACTACCAAAGCCAGAACTGTGAAAAATCTCAAGCACATTCACAAAAAGAAAAAAAAAAGATAGTGATGTTAACAATCCCAAAAAGTTCAATCAAATGCCTGCATGAGGAAAGGCAACCAATTAGGTGGGAGAGAAAGAAAGGAAGCCAGGAGCAGGAAAATCATGTAAAAACAAGAACCAATCAGTTTCTGCCAGCTATTATCAATGAGATTGCTCTTTGCCAATCAAGGACACAGCTTAGAAGAGTGGATCAAGAAACAAAATTTAATGATATGCTATGCTTGATATATTAACCCAAAAGAAATTAATAAGCTAAAATCAAAGGATGGTAAACAATATTCTCTTCAATGGGAATGCAAAAACATGTAGGAGTAGGAATTCTACTTTCAGACAAAGTGGAATTTGAACCTAAACTACTCACAGGGATGATACATATTGGTTAAAGGAAAAACTTGGTAGAAAGATGTAACAATTATATGTGCATATGAACTAAGCAATGATGTACTCAACTTTATAAAACAAATGCTACTAGATGTAAAAAATCAGGCAGACATCAAAAAACTTACAGAGTGGAACCTCAATACCCCAACATCTCAAGTAGACCAACTAAACAAAAACTCAACAACAATAAAAACAGAGCTAACCCAACCATGAAGCAGGAGGATTAATAAATTCACAGTGCTCCACGCAATAACCAAACAGCATGGAATGTTCCTCAAAATAAGCCATATATTTGCTGATAAAGCTTACTCAAATAAATGCAAAAGAATTGAAATCGTTATTAGATGCTAGTGCAATGAAACTAGAAATAAATGGCAAAAGAAACCACAGAAATTATGCAAATGTATTGAAAGTAAAAAACACACTCTTAACCAATGGGTCACAGAAAAAAAAAAATAAGGAAGAAAGAAACACTTCCCAGAATTAGACGACAATGACAGCACAGCACACCAGAAGATTGAGGACACAAGTAAGCCATCCTGAAAGGGAAGTCTATGGCTGTGAATGCTCACAGCAGATACACCATGCCCACGAAGACAAGAGTGATCCAAATCCAGAGATAACAGAAGGAAAGAGAATAGAAAGATTAGTGCAGAAAGGAATGAAATGGAAATTTTTTAAAAATGTAAGAAAAAAATCGGTGAATTGAAGGGGTGGTTTTTTGAAGGAATAAACACAATAGACAACCCTATAGGCAAAGAAGAAAAAGGGCACAAATCAGTGCAATTAGAAATGAAAAGGATGAGCTCATGCCAGGCATGGTGCTGAATGCCTGGCATCCCGGCCCCTGGGAGGCTGAGGCGAGAGAGCACTGCAAGTGCGAGGCAGCCTGGGCTACAAAGTGACTTCGAGGTGGTCCTGAGCTGCAGTGCAAGAGCCTGTCTCAAAACACAAAAATGCAAATAAAAGAAAAAGGTGAAATCACAGTCGGCGCTGCTGAAGCCTGGAGAATCACTAGCAAACACTTCCTAAGTCTGTACACCAAAAACCTGGAGAATGCAGGAGTGGAGAGATCATTAGATACATTGTAATTACCAAAATTGAACAAAGAAGACTTAAAATTCCCAAATAATCTAATAATAAGCAATGAAATCATATTTTTAAAAGTCTGCCAACTAAGAAAGCCTAGGGCCTGCAGTTTCCACTGCTGAGTTCTACAGGAAGTTCAGGGAAGATCTAATGCCAGTACCTCTCAAACTCTGAAATGAAATAAAAAGGGAAGGAATACTACGAAAGACATTCTTGAAAACTAGCATTATCTCCATCTCCAAACCAAACACATATCCAATAAAAGATGAGAATCATGGGCCAATCTCTCTAATGAAGATCAATGCCGAAGTCCTCAATAAGACGCTGGAAAGCAGGATGAAGCAAATCATCAAAAAGACCAAATGTCATGACCAGATAAGCTCCTTTCCAGGGACCAAGGTGTCAGCAGACGGAAGCAGATGTGGATCAGAGGGCTGGAGCAGAGGCCGCAGAAGCAGCCCTGGGCGCATTCAGGTGTGGTTGGTCTTTGACAAAGTGGCCAAAAACCAGTGGGCAACTCTGCTTGGAGCTAAGACCAGGATGCTGACGGAAATGTGGACAGTGAAGATCAGGCTCAAGAGACGGCAGCCTAGACTGAGGACTCTGCTGGCTGTTGGCTGCGAATTCTCCACTTTTTCCACATCCTGACACTTAGCAGGAAACAGGATTAAGGACAATGGATTAATGACTCAGGTGGAGGAAATTCCAAGACAGCCCGATGGTCCATGGCACAGGTGCTTCCGGCTGCTTCTACCCACATTCAGTGAGAATCAGGCGGAATAGAAAATCATCAAAAACTTAAATATTGGCTCAAAGAGAACCAAGTATAAATTTGGAAAGAAAAGAGCTATGACTGCTAAAGATATTAGCAGCATTAAAATGAAATCAAGTTCCTTGTAGGAGGAATAAAAGGATATATGGCAGGACCCTACCTATTGTAAGGGCCAGGGCACGGCCACTACAACTGCTAGGAGACTTCGGCACTGCCATTTAATGCTGGGTTTACTGACACACAGAATGCCTCTGCTCAGAGAGCTTCTGCCCAGCTTTTACGTGCTATAGGCCATGAATGGAGCCCGCCCAAAGTAGGGACGGGGGAGGGGTGCTGATGCCTGCAGGGCTGGGGATACTCAAGCCCTGGGAGCTAAGACTTCGCCACATGTTCCTGGGTGCCACCACAGGACCTACTCCTGCCCTTCTGGGGCTTGGTCTTGTGCGGGGCTGACTCTTTTTGCCCCACTGTTCCTTCCCCAGCCTGGTGCCTTTCTCATGAGTGTATAGGTGTACCCTGGCTTCGCGTTACACTAATGTGCCTGCATTTTCTAGCCGATCATATTCCAGCACCATGTGGACATCAAGGCCCACTTGGCTGGGCCACGGCCTGACAGATCTAACCTGAAGAACTTCACCAGTATTGTTACTATTGCATAGCATCGTTTTTTTTGTTGTTGTGTTTTGTTTTTTTGCAAATACAAAATGAACCACCTACCATTTTGGGTAGTTGACAGTTTCTCTCTTTCTTCTTTCTTTCTTTCTTTCTTTCTTTCTTTCTTTCTTTCTTTCTTTCTTTC
>NDGN011546225.1:0-14378 GCA_002564285.1 Tympanoctomys barrerae | reverse complement strand
AGAGAGAGAGAGAGAGAGAGAGAGAGAGAGAGAGAGAGAGAGAGAGATAGTAGCACACACCTGTGGTCCATTTCTCCAGAAGCTGAGGCAGGAGGATTATTTAAGCTCACAAGTTCAATTTCAGCTTGGGCAACATAGCAAGAATGCATCTCAAAAATACATAAATAGATAAATGAAACAGTAAATAAATAAATGTAGAGACAAAAAAAAAAGCTTTCAATAAAATTCTGGGAAAAAAAAAAAAGCTTTCAACAGCCAAGCAAAAAAGAACAATAAGATGACTACACATCCAATTTGTCCAGGGCAGTCCTGGTTTATATTGGGTTCCTGGAGCGCTTGTTAATGGTGTTCCTGTTCTCTCTCAAAAGAAACCCTGATTAACAACAAAAAGAAAATGTAGATTGGCATCAGCTATTGATAGCAACACATCACACTAAAAGAAAATATGCTAGAGTTTATAGAATTTTTGATGAAAGAAAATAGAGCCAAGGGTTTTAAATCAGCCAAACAGTTTAAAATATTCTCTAAGAAGTCCATGATAAATCTGGGTAGGTGCCTACAATCCTAGTCCTCAAGGGTGTAGCAGGAGTATCTTCAGAAGTTCAAGGCCAGCCTGGGCTCCATAGTGAGCTTAAGGCCAGCCTGGTCTATACAGCAAGACTTTTCATCTTAAAAAAAAAAAGAAAAATTAATTAAACTAAAAAAATAAATTAAGGGGCCAGGGAGATGGCTCAGTGGAATATGCGCTTCCCTGGCAAGCGCAAGGGCCTGAGTTCAATCCCCCGTTCCACAAAATAAACAAATAAATAAATAAAATAAAATAAATTAATTGAAAGGCCACAATGAATTGAGTTTTCTAAAACCTACAGTATAATGTGCATTCATAGGACTCTGAAGTTCCTATTAGGGAATAAACTTCAGAAAACAAAATATTATAGGAGAAAACTGGATGTAAGGGAGAAAGTGTCTCTGTGTGTTAGAAAGAGGGGGGGGGCTAACCCTGAGAAGAGTGTGTTTCACATAGAACATCAGGGTGCATGGCTCTGTTGGTGTTATTTTTCAGCTTTCAACTCCAGAGCAAAGACTCCAGGCCGGCGTGAGTGTGGGAATTTCTGCCTGCTCCTGGTGCTCAATTCCAGAGCAATTCCTTGTGCTATCAGGTTGTCTCTGTATCCAATCTGAAGTGTTTGGCTGTGTCTCTTGTGATTGCTAAAATCCTACACCCTCCAGCCATTACCCCAAATTGCCAGCCACGGAACAGCTACAACACCCAAGCCGCAGGACATTTTGGCCTGTGGTCTGAAGTGTCGCTTAGCACAAACTCCCCACCCTCCACCCAGTTTCCTCAGAGTCTCCAGACCATGAGAGGTCTATGCTGCTCAGAGTGAAAGGGAAAATCCTGTGGCCCAGCTAAATGCATCTTGTGTCCTGGTTACAAATACAAGCTGCACAGAGGGAACGTGGCTAAATTCTGTGTTTCTTTGGGGAAAAGGTATGCAAAGGCCTTCTGCTTCTGTACTTCCTGCTTGCTTATCCCACATAAGGTGAAGACCATCAGAGATCAGGACCTGATACTCTGGGAATGATCCTGATCAATGCCTGCCAACGTAAATAAATAGATCTCCCTCCAAATCCTGGGTGTTGATTTGGTATTTTTGCTCAAAATTGCATATTAACTTTAGAAAAGACAGTGAAGAGCACAGAGAAGGAATTCCAAGTACAGGTACCATAGTGCTGGTCCACTGTCTAGGTACAGTGGTCCAAAAGCCCGGACACCAGCTCTTCCCTTCCCCCACCCACCTTTCATCCTAAGAGGCGGCAGTGTGTGTGGGGGCACTCACCCTGCCCTGTCCCTGTCTACACAGAATGGATGACAGGCATTGCATTGGAGCCCCACCCCAGACTCTGTCACAGCCCCGGGTGCCCAACAGTGCAGCCAGTGAGGTCACCCTGGGTTTTTCCTAACATTGTCATGCCTGTCTGAGGGCTGCCTGACTCCAGCTCTGCGCTCCAGACCCTAAATGGCCTTTGGGACACACTTCAGTGTCATTTCTGTGATGCCCTATACATTATTCCCTCTGGACCCTTCTGCACATCCCTGCTCTGTGGCTCAGTAGTGTCTCCACACCTTGACATACAGTAGATGCACAATAAATGCCTACAAAATGAGTATACCAGCCACACTCAGTGGGGAGAAGGGAGGAAGGGGTGGGCATGGGCCCCTTACTTGTTGTACAGCACAATGTCCGGTTTCCAGATCTTCTCTGCGGGCACGCGCAAGAACTCCACGCCTGCGTAGTCGGAGGGATTCCATTTCAGCTTATAGTCAGTCCAGATCTGGGGGGCGGGGACGGTATCAGACTCAGCCCAGCCACATCTACCCCATTGCAGGTCACTAGGCCACTGTTAGGCTGCAGCAGGGGACAGCAAGAGGCTGAGCCCGCAGTCCTTCCTGCTCTCAGCAACGCCTGCCCTACCTGTGAGCAAGCTCAGCACCATCCATCTTTGAGGACTGTTAATGAGAGCGTTCTCAGACCACTGCTGGTGCCAGGTGCTGCTCCCAGACTTCTGCACCACGTCTGGGCACAAATCTCTAACCAGGCCCCAAGAACAAGGTGCCTTCCAGCCCTGAGAGGTTCTGGGAAAGAGCCAGGAGCCCACCTGGCTCCAAGAAGTGGCTGCAAAGTACTGAAGGGGACAGAGGTGAGGTGGCAGTAGGAGTAGGTGTCATTGAGCATTATGGGGGACAGGGCCTGTCTTTGATGGTCTCCAGGGACAAGGATATGGGAGCTGGAGGAAGAATCACCAGCAAGGTAGTCACTAGCAAGCCTGAGTACTGTTTCTCAAGGTAAAGGGACAGGCCAGATAGCTTAGCAGACTAAAGCGCCTGTTTCGGCACAGCACAGCGGCGGGGGTTCGATCCCTGGCATGCTGTGCTGGCCCCGCCTCCGAAGCACGCGCTGAGCTGGTGATTGAGACTGGGCACGGTGGTGCGCCTGTGATCCCAGCGCTTGGGAGGCTGAAAACAGGAGAATCACCACAAGTCTGATGTACGCAGTGAGACCTTGTACACCCTGTCCTAAATTCATTTAAAAAAAAAAAAAGAAAGAAAAAGAACAGAATAAAGGTAGAAGCCTTCTGCGGGTAGATACGTGGACGTCTCTGAACAAGAAAATTCAGTTTCCACTCCTATGGAGAGTATTTCTGGCATAGGGAAGGGAAGAAGCTGGGCCAGGGCTCCAGGCCCAGGGCTGTCCCATGTCGTAGCATGACTATGGAGAGGGCTCTCTGGCCATAGACGGTGCATCTGTGACTAGGGGTGGCCAAGTGACTGCACAGCAGAGTGTGGGACCCGGTGTAGGACCTCCTCAGTGCCTCACCCAACTTGGTTCCCACCCGCACATCAGGCAGTGGCCACCAGGGGGCAACTGACGCCGAGCAGCCTCTCACCTGCTTGAGCCACAGGTTGGTCTCCATGATCTGGTTCACTTCGTCCTGCAGAGAGATGGAAACAGACAGATGCCCACACGGCCAAACTGCTCCGGAAGAGACCCCGAGCCCGCAGCCAGCCTTGTACTCACCACTTTCACCAGCTGGGACATGGACACCTCGAACTGGATGATGACCGGGTTGGATACGTTAGCCACAGGCCGGATGATCTCGTTGTAGTCCTGGAACAGGTGCTCAAACAGGCGGTGCTCCGCCTCCGAGGCGCGAACCACTGGGAGGGGTGCAGCCTCGTCAGCCCCAGGACATTGCTCCCTGCCTCTCCCCCCGGGAACATCTTCACTCCTCAAGCTACAGACGGAGAGACTGAGGCCCCTGAGGAGCAGGGTTCTGCCATGTCACAAATACTCGGGATAACAGCCTGGGCTCTGATGCTGGACAGAAGCAGAAGCAAATCTGGCCGCCCAAGAGCCGTGAGAGCTCCGGGAGGCTTCACTTGGCTGAGCTCCAGTTTCGGTGCCGTCAAGGGAATCAAGCACACACCTGCCTTGAGGGCTGAGTCAGTGCCAGCTATGGGGTCTGGTGCTGTCACCATAAGGTGTAGTGCTTCGGGGACGGAAGGAACCCCTGGTGGGCCCAACAGGGTCCTGACCACCCCGGATTCCCGCCGAGCTAAAGCTCATGCGTGGGTGCCCATGTCTACCCGGGATCTGCGTGGGCTCGGTTTTCAGCCTATTTTAGCACCAGGGCCTCGTCCCTACTGTTCACGTCACTTGACCGAGCCCTCCTCCCTCGGGAGCCAGCGACCCTTTGTTCCCAGCCCAGGGCTGCGCCTCTCTGCAGATCAGACGAAGAGATGATGGGGCCCAGGGAGCGACGGGTCCTGCAGAGCTTGCAGGGTCGCGACCCTCACCCTGGTCCCAGGAAGAGGGGGCACGGAGGGGCCCGGGGGGGGGCAGCACCCAGGGCAGGACAGCGTCAAGAGAGCTGAGTTCTTCGGCATCCATCCACCATCCCGGGGCCGCCCAGGTCACCGAGGCCGCTCTGAGCCACCCGGTCCACCCTGACACACCCCAGGTCATCTGAAGCCTGACGGGGCAAGAGGCACGGGAGCCACTGTCGCTCCGCGGCGCTCGGGACGAGTCCCCTTGGTCCCAGCTGTGACATGGGCGCGAAGCAGACACGGTCCCGGTCCCTGCCAACAAAGACCCAGGATACCCGCTTCTTTCTCGGGATCCGGGGAGGGGAGGCACGGGAGGGGGAGCCCGCCGGACCCCGCACTCCGCGTTCCAGTCTGCGTCCCCGGCCCTCGCGGTACCTGGCGGCTGCAGCAACAACAGCAGCAGCAGCGCTGGCTGCGGCGACGACGAATAGACGCCCATGGCAGGGACGGAGGAACCGTACGGACGGACGGAGCGGACCCGTCTGGCCCGTTTGCTCCACCTGGGTCAGCACAGCCCGAGCCTAGGCGGCGCCTGCCTCCGGCAGAGGGGCGAGTGGGGCGGGGTTAACGTAGGAGGGGCTTACAGGGCTCCCGGCTAGTATCCGCGAGGCAGGAAT
The DNA here is from genome assembly GCA_002564285.1 of Tympanoctomys barrerae. Classification (NCBI taxonomy): domain Eukaryota; kingdom Metazoa; phylum Chordata; class Mammalia; order Rodentia; family Octodontidae; genus Tympanoctomys; species Tympanoctomys barrerae. Next base: position 9,371 of record NDGN011546225.1, on the reverse strand, counting down.
TGTGGGCGGGGCTCGACCCGGGGCTCCAGCTCCCCCCTCAGTGCCACCACAGACTGCCCCCAAGGCCCTCTGTCCCTGAGTCCCTGCATGGCTCCTGCGGGCTGGAGCCCTAGTTGATGTACTTTAGCAGTGGTGGATATTTGAGGTGACGGGTTTCTGCTTGGTTTTAAGTCGCATAGTTGATGGAGGGGCAGGTGTCTGGAATCAGCATAACGGTAGTGAAGAGGTGAGCCCTGCTCAGCAAGTGGCTCTGTTCCACGGTTCTCTCGGCTTAGAATATGTTTGAAATGCTCTTTACTAAGAAGTAGAACTAAAGAAAAAGAACTTAACAGGCTTGAAGCAATTAGAGGGGATCTGGCGCCCCATGGCCCAGCTGAGCATCCTCTGCTCGCTGCTGTCTGCAACCCTGGGGTCCCTTGGGCACCTGAAGGCATCCTAATGTCTGTGGGAGGAAGTAGTTACCCCTTGTCACAGTCCCCACAAACAGGCAAAGCCTTCAGCACCCCCAGAAGGGCTGCTCACCATTTACACTAAAACACCCACCTCCGGGACAACAGCGTTCACCTGATGTTTTCCGTTAAAGGGAAAGAAATCCCCTCTGTCCTGTGGGAATCTGAGCACAAAGCCCTTATTGTGTGTCGGATGGAGAATGACCAGTGACACGCCCAGGGCGGACATGGGTGGCTAATTATAGAGTACGTCTGGGTTCAGTGTCTCCGTTGGGAAACAGTGAGGGACCGGGTGGCCTGTTACACTTAGCTTGTTCTCACTCCACAGCATTGTAATCATTGTCACTTCCCTGCAGGCAGCGTGAGGGGCTGGGCTGAGTGGCTGATGGACAACAATGATTTACAAGTCACCAAATCTCTTTTTGTCCCAGGCAGCATTGCTTGCTTGTTCTCATTCCCCTGGCAAAAGTTCCTTCACTTGGAAAATTTGGCAAGTTGCCAAAGGACCTGTATCCAGAATATATGAAGAACCTTCAAGATAAAGCAGTTGGTATAGCTGGGTACAGGCTTATCCTAGGAAGTGTCTCAGGTGAACTATGGGGAGTCATTCTAAAATGCATTGGATCATACATCATAAAATGGGTGGATTGTGATATATAACTTATACCCTAATAGTGCTTAGTAAATTCAGCAACAACACAACCTAATTTTTAAAATGGGCAAGGGCAGTAAAGACACTTCCCTAAAGAGGATGACAGAAGGAAAACAAAGTTCCATATCCCTAGCCACAAGGGAAATAAAAAAGAATGAAAACCAGGGTTCTGTGCCCTGTCACACCCAGGACTGCTGAGATAAAACAAATGTGGTTGATGTGGAGTGCACAGAAGGTGTCAAAGGGACAAGACTGCTCAGACTTTTCCAGACAGGATTACCACTCCAGAAAGTTTCATGTAAAGTTACCCATCCCCTGATCACATAAGGCAATGGTCACATGCTGAGTGTTTATGTAGAGAAATGGACATTTTTGCTCATACGAATCCTGTGAAATTTTTTTTAGCTCTGTTCACAGTCGCCCACACTGGAAGCAGCCTATGTATGCAGTAGCTCCCTGGAGAAGGCACTGCCCAGCGTACCAAATGCCACCTTTTGGATTCCTTCAGCATCCTAGGTGAACCTGGTGAATCTGAAAGACACTGGGCTGAAGGAAGAAGCCAGGCACCAAGGGTTGAAACACTAAGATTCCACTAAGTGGTCATCTGGAAGACCAGTGATGGAGAACAGGGAAGTGGTTACCAAGACTTAGTGACGAAACAGTAGGGGAAGCAGTGGGTGATGGATCTCCCCTGGGTTCCAATGCATTGGTTACACAAGTCTACAAATGTGTTACATTCAGAGAATTGTATGTTAAAAAGTCAATTTTATTGAGTGATAATTTTTAAAAAGAGAATTCTTTAAAATGTTATTCTCCATCCCACAACATTCTAAGCATGGAAAAGATTCTGTGTAGGAGGAACTGACTCCTGTGTTGGGGGTGACAGACCTGAGCCCATCTGATGGACAGGCAGGAAGTAGCCAGTGCTTCAAAGACCTGGAGGAGGCAGGCACTCCCTCCAGGGGGTGGGGGCTGGGGACAGAGGAGGCTGCAGGAGCTTGAAGGAGGAGTAGGAGCCGTCTGTTCTTTTAACACACATTTATTTCGCACCTTCTGGGTTCCAGGCTCTGTCCCAGACCCCTGAACTCTGGGGCACACACTCTAGGGGTAAGATGTGGGTAAGAAGCAAGCCACCATTTAAGGACTGCTGGCACTGAGGGGCTTGAGGCTGTGACGTGGTCATGACAGGCTGCTTTAGGATGAGGGATCAGGGAAGCCTCTAGGAGGAGGTAGCATTGGAGCAGAGGACAACAGGAGTAAGCCCTAATCAACAAAGCTGTGGAACAGAGAGTGAGGTTGGGGAGCAGGAACAGCAGGTACAAAGGCCCTAAGCCAGGGAGGAGCTGGAAGGCAGGCAGAGAGCCCCGTGGACAGGGATGCAGGAAGAGGCCTGGCATATAGCAGGTGCTGCTAGTATGCACAGAGTAGGGGCTGCTGTATCTTCGTATCACCCCAGGTCCCATGGGAGGAATTCACCTGTCTGAAACTCCTCCACCTGGGCTCAATCAAAGGCATCCGGAGAGGATAGTGTGGGACCCCATCCTGAGCCTCTTGAAGCCATGGCTGGTTTGATGGTCAAGTAGTCATTTGGCTCATCAGCTGTGACCCAGGAGGAAGCAGCTCTCTGCGCACCTGACAGCAAATGTCATCCTACCCCATCACTCAGGGGGGCTTGGACATGCTGGATAGGCAGCCTAGGGCTCCTCAGGAGGTGTATGGGTCTGGAAGAGGGGAGGCAGGAAGAGCCCCACGGTGCCCAGGACACACACAAACACGAACACCCACAGGAACAGCCGGTCTACCACCATGGCCACATACTTCCAATCCTCAATGACCTGTGGGCAGAAAGAGGGCTGGTTATAGGTGCTGCACTGGGGTCCTGACCTCCCTGATTCAGCCCTTGGCATTCAGGCAGGGCCCCTGGAGGCTACACATGGGAATGAACTATGCACAGTGCAGTAAATTCCGAGTCTCAGGCTGGAATCAGCTGGAAACTCTGTGTCCCTCTGGACCCCACCCAAGAGCCACCAGGAGCTTGGGCTGTATAGAAAAGTTAGGACTGCCAGCATGCACATAGCAGGGGCTGCCGTATGTTCATATCACCCTAGGGCTGGCATGGGAGGAATGGGGTCATGAATCCACCATAGTCCTTCTGATCCTGTAGGTCCCCAAATCCAAGGATGCCCAGGTCCCTCGCACAGAAGGTGGCACCATGTGCTCATAACCTGTACACCTTCATGCACACCGATCCCCTCGACACGCTTGTGACACCCAGTGTGCTGTAGGTGCTGACTAAATAGTTGTTATGTGGCATTGTTTAGGGAACAACAAGAAAAGAGTCTGCACACAGTCAGTACAGACTTTTTTTCTGATTATTCTCGATATACTGTTGAATCTATCAGTGTAGAACCAGACGACAGAGAACTGCTTATGCCACGAACTTACGATTAAAAAACCCAATCTGGCTATAAATAAAGGGGGCTAAAGCATGATGATGCAAGGCCCCTTCTTCCTGTTTTTGGCACCAGCTGGTTCAATGCAGAGCAAGAACTGGGGCCCCCCTACTTAACTAGGCTGGGCACTGGGCACTGGTAGAGCCACCTGGATGGAGATGGTGTTCTTTAATTTGTCCAATTCCGTCCCCAGCAGTGCCTGCTATTTCCTATAATTAAAATTCAGCCTCCTTCAGCCTATCATCCAGCTCTCTCTCTCTATTATCCTCTTAGGCCCTTCCATGGGAAGCGACACTGGCGGAGACCCTGCTGGCCTGCAGAGATGTTGTTGCAGATGTGCTTGCATCCTTAGCTCTTAGGCGTGGTGCCCAGGGAGGCCTAGCATCCTGCATCCTGAGTTCCCCAACGTCTGGCCTAGAAGGCTTCCAAGTGGCTCTGGAGCTGGAAACATTGGCAACGTGTGTGCGTTCAGCCGACATCAGTGACCCAATTTTGTCAGGAGTCCATGATGTGTGTCTACCCTACAAGACAATCCCGTTTCAAACCAGCACCCCAAACCCTATCAAACATGCCAGGCACCCAACCCTGAGATGAAGCAGCACTTCAAAGTGCTCCCCTCAGTCACACCTGAATTGCCTGGGTCTCCTCTTGACAGCCCCAGCTCCAAATGGTGTGTGTGTGTGTGTGTGTGTGTGTGTGTGTGTCCCATTTTATAATTGCATGCTATTTACAGTCACCAGTTAATTACTGGGGAAAGAGAAGATGTTGGAGATGAGGAGCAGTGCCTGGTGCTGAGGGGTGGGTCCTTCATCCCAGAGGGGGGACAGGCTTCTGCAAGGACACAGAAGGTCCATTAGCCAGTGTGCTCTATGCAGGGCCAGTCCCAGAAAGACTAGGATGGTAGGCATATCTGGCTGTAGAGCCTGGCTTGCCAGGCTCCAACTGTGTGACTGGTACAAGTCAGGAAATATTTCCCAAACACACTATAAAGTGGGGCTTCTAGGGGGGTTAGAAGTGAGGCACAGCTGCTCCTGGCAGAGTACCTAGTGTGAATTGGGAGCTAAGTGGCTGCTGTTGGGTCTCACAGTCTCATCCAACCAGACTCTTTCTCCAGAGGCTAAAATGAGCATGCTCAGGATGGGTGCCTGCTCTGGCGGGATAGCGGGGTGGGGTGGGGTGCAGGGCAGGGCCAGTGCTTTTCAGCCTGGCTCGTACATGTGCATCCCTGTGCACCAGGGATCCAGTTAGAAATGCAGCTTCCCCTGAGGTTCTGGCTCAGCCTAATGGGCTACCTTCAAGCTTATTCTGTGGTTCTGGATTAGCCTGCAGGGTCTCAGTATGCCTGTTAATGTTCAGGAGCCAATGCCTTAGGTAATGTTAAAGTCTGGATGATTTTCAACTAAAAAATAGCCTGACCAAGCCAGGTGTGATGGTGCCTGCCTGTAATCCTAGCAATCTAGGAGGCTGAGGCAGGAGAAACACAAGTTGGAGCCTGGCTTAGGCAACCTAACATGAGACCCTATCTCAAAATAAAAGAAATTTTAAAAATCTGGGGATGTAGCTCAAAGAAAAGGCCCTGGGCTCAATCCCCAGTACAATAAGGAAAAAAAAAGCGCAATCAAATCAACTTATCAGAAGGTGAAATCCTAAGAAGGTACTTCTCAACCTAGAATGTGCCCAGAGCTCCTATTATCTGGGGTGTGCCCAAGACGGCTCCTTCAGGTTCTGTCAGGGGCCTGCGAGTTTAAGCTTCTAGCGAGCCACAGACAGTGCTAATGCTGCTGGCCTGAAGACTATCGCCTCAGCAGTGGGGGTGCAGATGAAAACCTCACGCCCTAGATTCCTTCTGTTCATGGATCTCCTCTCTGCTTCATGTGACATGGAGCTTTCCTGGCCTGTGCTTTTCCAGCCATGCTAACTAATGGACCGCCAGGGCTTTCCCCCGAGAGTACAGCTGGTGGAGAAAGTGCGGCAAGACAAGTGTGAGGAAATGTCCTCTTTTCTCCATGCAGCTGGGAGGGGGAGAGAGCACACTGTGCTGTCTGTCAGAACCTGTCCGGAGGATCTGCTCTGCTCTGTGCAGAGTCGGGACTGTGCATACAAGCATGGCTCTTGTTTTGAGGATGAAAACAAGTGCAAAAATGTTCTGTGTTCAAGTATGAAAGCTTCCTAGACCTCCTGCTTACTCATGACTTTGGCCTATGAGTGTGATTTTAATCTCGTTTTAGGGTATCTTTGGTCACCCACTTCACCATTTCTTTCTTTTCTTTCTTTCTTTCTTTCTTTCTTTCTTTCTTTCTTTCTTTCTTTTTTTAACTATTTCTTAGCTGGTAGCAATTATATTTTACTTGATGGTCCTGACCGCCTGAAAGCTGTAAATGCTTGCACTGTACCACACTACCTCCATCTCGAAAGGCTGCAGTCTCCTCAGCCTCGCGCCTCTCCTCTTCTCGGGCCAGGGCTTTCTCTGGCACCTAGCCTGCCTGCAGTGGGCAGATGGTGAAGCCACTACACTAACTAATGGCCCCAGCTACAGTCAGCATATGGGGACAGGCGCTGGCAGTAAGTACCCCAAGTCTCTCAATGGGTCATGATGCTGGTCCCTGTGGGCTTTGGGGCTCTCCATTGCAGGTGTGGGGCCCACAGTGGTGTCCTGCTGATGCCCTACAGGGCTTATTTCCTGTCCCTATGTCACACTGTGCATCCCAGGGTTACCTCTCAAACTACCTCCCCCACCCCCCAGTGCTATCTCAGGTCTGCTTTAGAAGAACCCAGAACAAACACAAAAAGACCTTCGTGACTTCCTCCTCCTGAAGCTATAGGAGAATGCATTTCAGATGTGGATTCTTTGGTGGATGAGTGTAAAACTGGGCACCTATGAACTAACTGCAGGAAAAGGAAAACTTACTGTCTGAGCCCCATCCCCGAGGAAGGCAGGTAGGGTTGGGCTTTCCACTTACACTCTGGTCCCGATCGTCACTCTCCATGTGCTGGGCAATGAAGCTGACCCCCTCCAATGCTTCTCGCACGTCCTGCCCAAACTTCCCAGAGGCTCTCAGCCGGAAATCCCTGGCGATGCCCGAGGTGTGGGAGCCAGCTGGGGACTTGGGCGCTGCCGGGCTACGGTTCACAAAGTACATGGAGTTGCTGTAGAGGTTGGCTGAAGCAGCAGCGGCCTCAGTCTTAGCTGGGTGTGGCTGGCCTGGCTGGGGAGCCTCAGCCAGGCTGCTGTCCAGGCCCAGGCGCCTCATGAAGAGGAAGGTGGGTAGCTTGTACAGGAAGCAGCGCTTGACCCAGGGTGCCATGGTGTGTGTGCTGGGCGAGCGGTGGTGTACATTGAGCACACACACAGTGGTGACAATGGAGAAGGTAACCAGCACCATGGTGAACATGAGGTACTTGCCGATGAGGGGCACGTCGAGCGATGTGGGTGGCACGATCTTGGAAATGAGCAGCAGGAAGAATGTTAGTGCCAGCAGCACGGAGATACACAGGGTCATCTTCTCGCCGCAGTCAGACGGCAGGTAGAAGACGAGGATGGCCAGTGAGGTGATGAGCACGCAGGGCACAATGAGGTTGATGGTGTAGAAGAGCGGCTTGCGCCGGATGATGAAGTCATAGGTGATGTCCACGTAGCTGGGGTCCAGTGGGTCCACCACCCTCCGTCCCGGCAGGGCCACGATGTCCCACTCTCCACTGGGTGTGAAGTCGTCCATCCTGGCCGTGGGTGCCATGAGGACCATGTCGATCTCTGTGTGGTCGTAGGTCCAGGAGCGGAACTTGAGCGTGCAGTTCTGCTGGTCAAAGGGGAAGTGCCGCACCTCAATCTTGCAGGCACTCTTGTAGATGGTGGGCGGCAGCCACTCAATGCTGCCATTGGAGTAGAGCACCACATTGGTGTAGAGGGATGCCACGTAGGTGCCATCGGCGCTGGGTGGGGACAGGGTGTGGGGAGAGCACTGTGAAACCCAGTGAGGCAGCTCCCCGTGGAACACCCTGGGGATTATTCCCACCAAACATCCATGGACACCCATCCATCCCCAGGAAATGGGCCCGCCTGGCTTGATGTCTGGTGGTGAGGTGACCTGAGACAACCTGAGTCCACACACATATCCCCATTTTACAAATGGAAAGATGAAGCTCAGAGAAGTTACATTATTTCTTTTAAGATCAGAAAACTAGTGAGCAATGCAGTTGAGTTTTGAATTCAGGGGTTTTGAATTCAGGTCTGTCTGTCCCTTAGTTACATACTTATGTTTGAGGCACGGTCTTTCCGAGTTGCCCAGGCTGAACCTCTGGACTCAAGCAACCCTTCTGCCTCAGCCTCGTGAGTAGCTGGAGCCACAGGCACTCATGCCACTGTGGCCAGCTTCAACTAAATACCTTTACTCATTTCATGCTGTTGCTGGTATAATTATAACCCAGGGAGAGTCTTTCTAACTCCTTCCACCTACCTAAGTATTTTTTGAGATGAAACCTGGCTGTGTTGCCCATGCTGGTCTCAAGCGATTCTCCTGCTTCAGCCTCCTGAGTAGCTGGAACTGCAAGTGCATGCCACAGCACCCAGACTATCTCTTTGCATGTAATAAGGCAGTGCTACTCAATATGGACTCAGGCTCAGAAAGACAACAGAAGACAAGCAGAGCTGGATTAGCGTCAGAGTGGCCCTGGTTCCAGCTGGGCCTGTGTGTTAGACAAGGCTCCTCTCTTTGCTGGGCCTCCAACTTCTAGTCTCAGCTGAGCTCTGACTCTTAGCCCTGCTCTTCTTCTAGTCTGATGGGCAGAAGCCAGAAACGCCAAAGAGGTGCAGGGGTGGAAGGGACCTCAGTGTCCCCTAGAGGCAGGGCCTGCAGCCATGGCCACCACCCAGGCCCTTGCTCGCCTGAAGTTACTCACTTATTGTAGAGTACGATATCTGGCAACCAGACGCGCTTGGCCGGGATCCTCAGGATGTTCACGCCCTCATAGTGGGAGCTGTTCCAGGCCAGGCGGTAGTCTTTCCAGGCCTGAGCACACAGCAAGGCTGTTGTCACTCACAGGTCTGTCTCCATCCCAGAGTAGCCCTCAGGAGACATGCCTGGGCCAGGGACCCTGCAGGGCACTTACCTGCTTCAACCAGACGTTGGTGGTCATGATCTGTTCTCGCTCATTCTGGGGAAGGAAAAGGGGCGATGAGGAGCATCATAGATGGCGTTATCCTGCACAAGGCTCCTGGATTGTGGGTGACTGGCTGCCACTCCAAGATCTGTTAGGTGGCTCAAAGGCATTTCACACTCAGGATGTACAGGAGAAGTTCCTGGTCTTCCCCAAGCCTGGCCCTGCTGGCATCACCCATGGCACTGTCCTCCTGTGCAGCTAGCTAAAAGCCAGGGAGTGGCTCTGATACACCAGCACGGGCTACTGACTGATTCCCACCTGCACCTCAAATCTGTTGGCTTCTTTTCATCTTCCTTCCACCAACGTCTGGCACCTGGACCACTGCAGCCACATCCTAACTAGTCCTGGGTCTGCCCTGGTCTGACCAGTCATTTCTCTACACAGTCACTGGGATGGTTCCTGTAAAATCTGTATGGACCATGAGGCTCAGGAGGTCAATATCTCCTGCATCCCCAGAATATCCAGTGCGAAGTCCTGCTCTGGGTCTACTAGGCTCATTTGCCCCCCTGAGTTCCACGATCTCCATGAGCTTGCACCTCAACATGCTCCCATGTGCTCTCCCAAAGTGGCTACGCTGGCCTCTGCTCCACTCCTAAAACTCACACACACAACTCTCCCTGTCTTCAGGTTCAGAATCATTCCCTTATTGGAGAAATCTCC
>NDGN011546224.1:4389-17964 GCA_002564285.1 Tympanoctomys barrerae | reverse complement strand
GCTTAATTTCTTCCTTTATGTGTTTGTGGCCTATTAAGTGTTCAGGAGTGTGTTTTAAATTTCCAGGCTCTCATAAATTTTCTGTGGTTTCTCTCATGATTGATTTTTACTGTGAACAAACAGTGACCAGATAATGTACAGTACATGAGGTGATTTTGATGCTTTTGTTTTTATTTAAACAGGCTTCCTGTGCTATTTATTATGTGGTATATTTTAGAGAAATTTCCATTTGCTGTTGAGAAAAATGTGTAGTCTGTTGTACTGGGACAGGGCACTGTCTCCATATCTATGAAGTTCTTTTTTATATAAATTTAGAATAGGGTCTGCAGGGTGTACAGGATCTCACTACATAGATCAGACTTGTAGTGTTCCACCTGCTTTCAGCCTTACAAGCACTGGGATTGTAGGTGTGCACCACCATGCCTGTCTCAATTGCCATCTCAGCACACTCAACAGATGGGGCTGGCTCGGCATGCCAGGGATTGAACCTGAGCACTGCACTCCACCCAAGGAGGCGCTTTAGTCTGCGGAGCTATCTGGTTGGCCCTGAAGTTCTTTGAATGTGTGACTCAGCTCTATTTCTTTATTGAATTTTTGTTTGGTAATTTATCTGTTTGTGAAAGTGGAGTAGTGAGTTCACCAGCTATGTTATTTGGTTTTTAATTGAACCTCGTGTTAAATATCATTTGTTATGAAATTAGGTGCCTGCATATCTGCTGCTAAAACATGTAAAAATGAATTTTTATAGTCATATCTCTTAGAATATTCTCTTAAATCATATATACTATACATCTCTGCTTCTTCAGATCAATTTTAACTTCAAACTTATTTTGTATGAGAGTAAAATTGCTACACCAGCTTTATTTGAGATGTTAGTGCCTGAAATATTTTCCACCTTTTAAGTTATAATCCATATTTTTTAATAGATGATGTTCTTAAATTTCATATACTATTAGATTTTGTTTTATGATTCAGTCTGCTTATCTCTCTTAATTAGTCATTTATAAAAGAAATTATATTGAAAAGTATTATTATAATGTATTCATTTATTCTTCTCATTGCATTCTTTTTCTGTTGATGACTCCTACAACATTTTATTTGTTTAACTTCTTTCCTTCCGTAATGTATCCACTCATCCATTTTGTTCTGTCTGTCTAGAATATTCTTGAGTTTTTCTCGGACGGCTGTATGGTGTGCACATATCTCCTCTCGTGGTGTTATGTTGTGGAATACTCCTATTTCTTCATCAATTTTGAAAGGCAGTTTTGAAGGATATATTAATCTCTTTTGAAAGTTGTTGGTTTTAGGGCTTCCAGCACTTCACTGTAATGTTTTCTGGCCTTTAAAGTGCTATTGAGAAGTCTACTGTAATTCTGATGGGTTTACCTTTACACATGATTTTTCTTACTTTTCTCTGACAGATTTTAAGATTATGTCTTTTTGTGGGACATCAGAGTTGGTGACTAAGATGTGAGGCAGGAAGCTCCTTTGTTGATTGTGGTTATTGGATGTTCTGAATCCTAATTTTTCTGTATGTTCAAATATTTTATCTTATTTGAAAAAAGTCATGTGTGTAAAGAAATTGTTATTCTATGCTTGCTATCTTTTAATTTTTTTCTAACTCCAATTAGCCTTAGCCAGTTTTCTTAGTGTCCAGTAGCTGTTGGATTATTTCTTTTTCTTCTCCTTGCTTATCATTTTAAGACTTCTTTATATAATTTGTCATGATTTATAATTTTGTCTGCACTTTCAAAAACGTGTCTTCACATTGATCATTTCTTTAATTTGTAAATTACATATAACTGGGTTACTCTGATATGTCTACCTTACACATTTCCATGGAGTGTGTATTTTGGGAAATTTTTCACTCCTGTTAACTATTTTAGTTGACTCATTCCATGTTTTATTTGTTCCATATTCACAGTGGTATGTTTGTATGACAGTCCCATCATCATAGATCATGTCCTCTTTGGGTTCACCAAGTTTCTTTAGCTCCTCTTTAATTATCTTGAATAGCTCTGTCAACTGATGTTTGCTTTCCTCTCTATCAATATGCCTTTGGACAACTGTGAGGACAGGGTTCAATGTTCAGGATTTCCTGTGAACTTACACTTTTCTGGTCATCATCAAAAGAGCTTCCTCTGCACCAGTTGTCCAGTCTAATTCTGACCTCAGTGTCTCCAGGATATTTAATGTCAGCTTCTATCAGAGGACTAGGTGCTGACCCAATGTCTAACTTCTTTGTGCCTAAAATGTGTTGCCTTCCCTGGGCTGTGATGAGCACTGGAGAGAGTGTGCAGAGGACTCAGTGTCCTCTGGGACTAGGGAGAACAACGAGTGGAAAGGACTGGTATATGAAGAGTCTATAGGAGTCTGGCCTCTGCAATGCCAATTTGTTCCCTCAGGTTGTTAAGGCTTCTCTGTCAAAATGTGCTTCCTTGAGGGCTTAGGGTGATGTGAATTAACAGTAAGGGGACTTTTTTCCCTTTGCAATAATCCAGACATTTGGTTTGATTTACATGAATCATCCCTCAAATTGATTTTCCACTTTGGGGGATGATTGCTTCTCTTATTTCAGAGGCTTTCTTTTTCTCAGTGACTCTTACCCAAGTGTCTCTGATATGCTATTCCTTCTAATCAGCCATGTTAGATCAGGCCTGAGTTTGACATTTTCCAAGACCTAGGTTCCTATAAAACTAGAAAAAATGAAAATCTTAAAAAATCAAAAGGAAACTAAATTTCTATTTACAACGACAAAATGGAAACAATAACTATGCCAGGACCTGGAGCTATAGACTTGAACATTTGTGTAGATATTTGACTTGTGCTCTTACATTATTGTAAATCTGTCTAGACAATTTTTCAACCTCTTTGCCTCACTTTTTAAACCCACATTGACCTTTACCTGTTCCCACTTGGCCTCTGTGGTAAGCAGTTCAATTAAAGCTTACAACTAGAGAATGTAGGTGGAGTGGAGAGAAAGCTGTGGGTGCTTAGTGGGAGAAGAGAAATGAGAAACATCTGAGGAGACTCCTGTGAACTAAAGGAAGAAAGAAACAAGTGGTGCAAGGAAGGGGCTCCCTGGTGTCACAGTTCCCATATGGAGCCATGAGGACTCCTAGGTGCTCTGAAGGAAAATATTGAAAACAATCAAGTAAACAAGAAAAGTTTTTCCACCATCTCTGGGGTCCACATGTATGATTAATCATAAAATTGCATTTTTATGGAAATAAGCTGTACCTTAGGATATCAGTGAGACCATAAGGGTTTATACACAGAATTGTAATAATGAAAGGAATGTGATACCACAGGTGGAAATAAGAAGCAATAGCCCCAAGAAATAAGAACAGAGAATAATTTCTGCAAGTATAAAGCTTAGTAGAACAAGTTGACATCAGCAGGGACTCAAATCACATACAGTGATGACAACATTATGTGAAAATACTTTTCTCTTAGAATCTACAAATAATTCTGAAAAAAAGCCAAAAAAGAAGCCATGGATGAATGAAGAAACAGATTTTATTTTGTACACTAGTTTAGTGTATACAGAACAAGAACTATCCACCCCCTTGACTACAGGTGTCAGATCAGAACAGGCTTTGGACCAGATCAGCAAAGTTATGAATCCAGCACCAGATTAAGGAGGCAAGAAAACCATGTAGGGAACCCAATTCTTCATTTTAATTTCTTATATCACATTTGCATTTACCAGAATTATGCTAAGAAAATAAAAACTGACTTTGTATTAAAGACATCATTGATTGACATTATTTGAAATTAATTTTAAAAGATGAAGCAGATTTTAAAGCATGAACAATCTGTTTTTACTGATTTCATAAAGAAAGATAATAGCATTTAATGTAGAATCAAATTAAAAGTCTTCCTGATAGTGTTTTTTTTTTCTTTTCTTATTTGTTTTGTTTTGTTTTTAATTACAGGTTCTCACTGCACAGCTCAGACTTGTAGTGATACTCCTGTTTTCAGCCTTCACAACACTGAGATTACAGCCCCATGCCACCATGTGCAGCACAGCCTGCTGACCTAGGACAGAACTCTGATCCCTGTGCTTGCCTAAGGAGGTACTTAGTCCGCTGAGCTACCTTGTTGGGCCTCTTGGTAGGGTTTGAAAGAAACATTTAATAAATGAAGTAATATAATCAGTATTGAAAGAAATATAGGTTAAATATTTGTGTACGAAATATCTGAAATCCAAAATGCTTGAAAATCCAAAACTCTGAGTTGCAACATGATACCACAACTGAAAATTTTTACATTTAACTTTGTTCCATGCATAAAATTGCTTAAAAAAATGCATAAAATTACCTACAGGCTTATGTATAGAAGGTACAGTAAGCATAAACATTGTGTTCACATTCAATCTCATCCTCAAGATTCCACACATGTAAATAAAAATATTTCAAAATGCAAATAAAGACAAATCCAAGACATTCTAGCCCCTAACGTCTCAGGAAAGCAAGCCTAAGTTTGTAACTGAGATTAAATGCATTAATTTCTTCCTTTAGAAAGTGTCCTTTGGCCTGTGAGCTTGAGACATTTAGAAGTTTAACTAACGGGACCTGACAGGGGGGTCAGAGTCCTCATTTTGGGACTATCCTCATCTCATGCTCGAAGAGGACAGCACGAAGATTGTGGGGAGGCTGCGTTTGCCCAGTGAGCGTGGTAGCCTGCTTGTACACAAGGGAGGAAAAGAAGCTTCATCTCTTCCTTTTGCTCTCCTTGCTTTTGCTGTTTTCTGCTGCTCTGCATAACTGACCCCTTGCCAACCCACCTTTAGAGCAAGCTGATTATGGACGGAAACCTCTTCAAACTGTAAGCTAAATAAAGCTTTTCGTTCGTCCTTAATTCTGGGTGCCGGGTATTTTGTATCAGCAATGAGAGAAAAGTAACAAAGACACATAAATACTATATCCACATTCAGAGTCATCAAGATTTCACATATGTAAAAGAAAATATCTCAAAGTGCAAACAAAGTCAAATCCAAACCTTTCTAGCCTCTAGCATTGTGGAAATGGGATTCTTAATTTGTACCTGAGATTAAATGTATTTTTTTTATCCTGTAGAAACTTTATATTGGCATGAAAATGTAAATACTTTAGAAAAAAGCTAATTGTCGAAACACAACTAAACTAAATATTCATTGAAGAACCTAAATAAAATGACTTATGATAAAAGTATGAAATTAAAAAATCTGAATAAAAGTAGAAACTGTGAGAAGAGACACGATAGTGACAATAGATCCAAAAATTCTTCTCTCTTAAAACAGGCAAAAGAAGAAAAAGAAAGAGCGGAGATCATTAAGGTAAACTGAAAAAACATAAAACATCCTGGCTACAATATTTTCCTGATGTGTTAGTTATAGGAGTGGTACCTGGTTAGTTCATTTAGCAATTACTGAGTGTTAGTCATGATTCTAGAGAACTTATGTTCATTTTCACATTTAACTTTCATAAAACATGGTAAGACAAATTTGTCATCACTTGAAAAAATTTTTGTTATTTATTTTTATTTAACAGGGTCTCACAGTCATCATTTCTTAAACAATGACTCAGAAGTATATAAATGCAAAGAATTATTTTCTTATCACTCAGGAAAGAGAATTAACCATCACGAGGCATCTGTAAATCCTAAAAAATCCAGAAGTTTGAACTCCTTAACCTATATCAGGTATAAATTCTGTGACACTAGATGTCAATAAAAAAATGCGGGTCAGCTGGCACATTTTATGAATGATAATGCTTATGTCTATACACCAGCCTATTCAAGAACTTAATTCAAATCTCTCATACCCTTGTGACATGCTAACATATATCGTAAGAACACACTTCTTTCCCTTGACTTTCGGCTTAGTAGTGGCTTCTTATCCACTATAGCTGTATCGTCAGAGCTAATAACATAATAAATTATATATTTAAAACAGTATCTATTGTCTTGAGAATGTCTGTATAAATGCTGCTATTGTCAGTAATAATTTTGAAGCTCTGGATTCTGCAGGAGAAGAAACCATTTCACAAATTTTTCTTCAGGACTTCATATGACTTTGTATTTGACAATAGCAATGTCACTGTTCTTTGCTTTTTTGTCATCTAAATTTTGATAATTATATCTTTGACTTGATTTCCTGGCAAGCAGTAAACCTAGAGGGTCACAGTAAATATACTTTACATGCCAAAATGTTTTAAATTATTTATTTGTGCTGATGTTACATTAATGTCTCTTAAATTTTCTTTAAATATCCATTCTTCTGGTAAGCCAGAGAAGGCTAGACTTGGGTGATATGTGAGTGATTTGTATTTGTTCTTTTGTTTTAGATGCAAAGTAGAGAACAGTTGAATAATAAAGATTAATCGTATTCTAACTATAGTGCATATTTTTATTTTCATAGATATGCATCTGTTAACTCATTTATAATATAGTGACAGTCCAAGTTTATCACTTTTGTATTGTTTTCTTGTCCATAAAAATTTATTTCTCAGGAAAGCATGAACAAATTTAGGAACAAAATATCTACCTCAGTGCAGGAAAACCTCCAAATTTATTTTCGAAGTAAATTCCATTGCCCACATTATGTGAGCAATTTACTTTTCTGCTATAATTTCGGATGAATTTACATCATCTCCTCACTTGAAAAGTGTCATAATTGGGCTATAGTTTAGTGGCAGAGTGCCTGCTTAGATAATGTGGGGTGTTGGTTTGGATCCTCAGCACTGCAAAAACACAGTGTAAAGTGAATCTAAATACATATTTATTCAGAGAAAACTGAAAAGTTGAAGAGGGATACAAATGAACTATTATTTCTGGAATACTTAGCCAAAATATGATGATAAACATTTTGTACTTTCAAATTACTTAATATCAGATTCTGAAAGGCACTCATGTAGAATTATTCTTCTATAAATGACAAACCAAAAGTACACTGAGAAACCAGAAAATCACTTAGTTACTGGCATAGTTCAAGGGCTTCAAAACCTGTGTCCACCTGACTTAATCAACTGCATTTAATACCAAGTAGATAGGTACTATGCTAGAGGTTTTCTTTTGGGAAGAGAAAAAAAATTATTTTAAGTTCTGATATCAAAACACTTTTGCTTTTTTAATTTGGGTGAGCAAATTTTTCCTGCATAATCAGAGTCTGTCAATCAGCACAGCTGGAAGACAAGCTTAACAGACCATAAATGCAAAAGTGGGATAAAGAGAGTAACTAGAGAACCGTTATTGACAGTCTTAACAAGCTCTGATCAATTGATTTATGTAGAAAATCCAATTAGATCTGGCTGGCTAGAGCTCCTCAGACATTGCCACGAAGCCCCATTGTGAGCAGAGTTGGTTGGACGGATCCCCTTCGGCCAAATGAATTGATCAAGCAATTCAATCCCTTCTGGTTTGTCTCTGATAATAAAGATACTATCGCTACCTGTTCCTGTATGTTGAAAACCACACGAAAAGAGCAAAACAAAGATATGGTGAATTAAAAGAATCAGGTAAGGTTTTCGTAAGCATTCAAATGTAACAAAGCATGCTATTTATCTTAATTAAATGTTCAGAACTAATTTACGTCTAATTTTATGAACAAGCAGTAAAAACTGACATCGTGTTCTTCTGTTTTCATTTATTTTGTTTTAAAATACTGAGCATAGGGATTAAGACAACTGTTCTCACTAACTTTAAATGAAGTTCTCTATAAGCTGACTTGTTTTTAGAATATGCAATTTTTATGAAAATTCCCATAATATGCAAGTGCTGTATATTTTAAAGTTAATGTACAATAAATTAATATGTAAATTGAAATCTTTTAACTTTATTGAGACTTGGTGGTACGATTGGTAGCAGAATTTGTCCTTGGTGCAAAAGCATGAAGCCTGTCATTAGGCTTGATCTTCCACACTGGCTCAGATACTTCATCTTAATTAAGCTTCCATGTTTCACCCTCAAATACAGTGATTTTCATATAATGGACTGCTAGTGGGCTTGATGAAAGAAACCTAGCATGAATTAACTTTTGATGTGTGCCGCTATAGCAATAAGATTGTGTATTTAATAGTAGAAAACATTGAGACCATCCAAGCATTACATGACTTCATTAGGTTTGCATAAGAATGTATCCATCATTTTCCTTTCCCTGGTCAGTTCACTTTTTAGTGTTTATATTTCGTACTATATTCTATATTTTGATCTGCAACATATATTACTTTCTTTAAATGGATAAAAGACCAGCAGAACTCACCTGTACACCACTGTATTTTCTAGCATAAAATAACTTTGAAGGTTTGTTTTACTTATTCAAATTTAAACATGGAATTTATCTTATTTAGTAAACTAATATGTTTCTTTGTAAAAGATATATGTTAATATGGCTTTTCAACAAATTAATTGACAGATTAGTGAATTCTATGTTTAGATGTATATCTTTTTATTTCCAACCTAAGAAAAGTAAACTAAATTGAGAGTATCATATTGTAACTTCTCTTCATAGCATTTAGACCAGACCCAACATCTAGTCACTTCAAATATTCGTTGGAGTAACAAACAACTGACCAATCAAGATATATTATGTACATTGTCAAGATTATCCAAAATACTTCACAAAAATATTTCACAAAAATAAATTGCGTGACTGATATTTTCATTTCCATCTATTGTCAGCACTTTATTTTTAGAACCCTGTTCTCTAGACTCTCGTTTTAGAAGAGGTTAAGATAAGTGGGATACATGATACCTTAAAAATGAGGCCAAATATAGGAAGTTGGAATCAGCTGAAGAATTGTATAGGGAAGTATAACTTGTTCAGGAACAGTGTTTATGTAATGGTGAAAGTGCAGACGTGTGCAGTGAGCATACGTGGCCTCCAGAAGAGGAACCTTCAGGAACGTGGAAGTCTTTTTATAAAATGAGTTGTGTGAATGTTTTATTTTGATGCAGCAAAAAGAAAGTTTCATTATATATCACTGATAATCTTTCAGGAATTAAAGAAAATCATATAACAGTACAGTATTCTCTTCATCACCAAATGAGACCTGATTTTTTTGTGAGAAACATCTTGTTTTATCATCATAGACCAAAGTTAAGTTGGAGGCTACTTAAAAAAGGAAGGCGCAGACATTTTTCTCTCTAGATGAACCTTTATGAATTTCAAGCCATTTCTGAACTAGTTTTCACAACTGTCTGCAAATAGTGAATTGATCATCTGAGAAAAGTGTCAGCTCAGTGGCATAAGTGCCTGCCTGGCAAGTGCAAGGTCCTGAGTTCAACCCCTGGTACTGTCAAAAAAAAAAAAAAGTATCTAATAACACTCTAGAGACATTCAAAGATTGTGGCAAACTGTCAATGGATCTTGGGCATAGGCCAAAACATAACCTGAGTCAAAGAAAGTGAAAGAATATAAAAGAACACTGAGTAGTGAGAAAGTGAAAAATCAAAAATAGTGATCACAAGTTATTTCATTAAGCATTACTATGATAATCTTTCAAGTCATTCATGATGCTGGGTAGTAGAATATATGTCACAAAACATGATTTTTAGCATTACTGATAGCGGCATTACATATGACAAATTAGGCTTTCTAAAAATTTAGAAGCTATAAATATTCTCAAATTCCAGGACCAGCCAGAGAGTTCAGTGGACTAAAGCACTTGCTTAGGCAAAGCGTGTAGTAGTGGAGATTCGATCCCCAGCATGCTGTGCTGGCCCCACCCCCAGGGTTCAATGAAACAGTGATTAACACTGGGCGTGGTGGTACACACCTGTAATCCCAGCCCTTGGGAGGCTGACAACAGGAGAATCATTAAGAGTCCAATCTATGTAGTAAGATCCTTTAGACCCTGACCAAACACATTTAAAAAAGTACTCAAATTCCTAAAATAAATTATCTTACACACTTGTTCTTACAATCATTACAGTTATTTGGTATAGATCACAAGCAGAATGGAAAATTTTGCAAAAGACATATTTTCTATGATTGGTTGAACGGGTTTCACTTTCACTAATATTCTCACTCTTTACCTAAAAATAATTGCATTTTATTCCCTGTGCTAAACAAATCAGAAAGAGTGCCTTTTTTGGACTCTATTGTGACAAAGGAATGGTTAAGTATAACAACAAACAAACACTTTTGCATTTGCTATCAAGAATCTGTAATCCTGCTAATGCCATTTTTAAAAATAGCACTCATCCTTAGCAGTCACTGCATTTTTGATCCCACCCATGAAAGAGTACTTCCACTATTGCTCCAGAAAATGACAAAACCTGAGTCAACAGAAGAGTAATTTCTGACAGATTAATAGCTATGTGCTTTACTGTAATAAATGTGTTAAATTTAAACATTCACCTTATATTCTCATCATAGCTTATACTTACAATCATATACTGTTAAACAAGGACATACAATTTCTTCATTCTGGAAATATTAAAGAACTTATTTATACAGAACTATACGGTATTAGTCACTCACTCAGCCTGGCCTGTGGAACAATCAAGAAGACAGTAAACATGAGATACAAAAGATTGCTATCTCTACATGCTATTTCACAGCAATCTTTTCTTTTTATTAGTAAAAGAAAAGCACTCTAAAATAATGACATAGAAAATAATAAATAACAAAGTATTTCATTACCATAATCAGGTCCTGTGTATTTTGTATAATTGCATTGTTATGCATTTATGAGTCTGGAAGTACAGTGTTTTTTTTTTTAAAATAAAAACCTCATCACAACATGAGTAACTTAAAATGCCACCTGACAAGACTAGATGATGTAAAATTTTTAGCTCCAATCCAAACTTATGGAGCCATCATCAACACAGACTGTCACTGTTCAATAAGTCATTATATGGTATACAATGACCCATGCACACACATGTGTATACACATATGCAGTTTTTATGTTGGTAGTATGATCATGCCTGTCCCAAATGTCTCTGTTAAAACTTAACCTCCAAAGTGATGCTATTAGAAGGTGGGATCTTTAGTAGGTGATTAGTTCTGGAGGATGCTGCCTTTATGATCAAATTCTGGCCCTTGGAAGAGGCCTAAGAAAGCTCACCTAGCCCTTCCAACAGCTGAGGCCACAGCAAGAATGGGCCATCTATGAAACAGGTGGACACTCACTAGCCCGTCAGTCTGCTGGAGCCCAGATTCCAGACTTCCACAAATCTAAACTTATAGAAAAACAAATTTGCATTGCTTATTAACTATACAAATTTTACTATTTTGTTAAAACATCTCAAATGAGCTAAGTGAACTGATAAACTAATCTGGCAAATTATAGATTTGGCATCCATATAACACTTGTCCTCACCTTCTGTGAAGGGCAATGGGGTGACTTTTTTTTTTTCTCAAATTTTGTGTAGTGAAAGGAGGCTTGCCCAGGGAAAATATTTCTGGCTTTCACTGATGGAGGATGTTCTAAAATATATTTCAATCAGGGATTAGATCTCAAACATTTGAATTCAATAAAGCCACATTAGTGAAATTCTCACATTAATACTAAATATGTGAATGAAATCAATAGTACAAGAATTTACAGAGTGACCTGCAACAGCTTGGAGAGTTTGTGCTCCTGCTCAGGTGGTGAATTTCAAGGGTCGAGTCCCAGTCTGCTGATAAGCAAGCTGGAGAGTCAGTAGCTCAAACTGAAGACCAAGTGAAGAGCTTTTCTCTGGAGAACAGGCACAAGCAGAGTCACGGGCTTCCCATGGAAAACTCAAAAGGACCTTTCCTTTTACAAATCCCAGTGATGAAACTTTTAAACATTTCTTTATGAAACACTGTGTTGTATCTTATAATAGCCAAGAAAGGATAAAAATGAACCATAAGCTGAATAATACGCTTGATAATAAAATAGAACTACTACTTAGTAGAATCAAATTATATCCTTAGATAAAGAGCAAGAGTTCAATTTGTTCTATCCTAAGTTTCTCTTTTTAAAATGCTTTTTAGAATTGTTTGCCTGTGATTATGTGATAAAATGATTAGTTCCTTAAACAAAAAGCATTCAATTCTTTAATGTTTCAAAATACATGGTTTAAGTACAGTCTTCCAATTGTATTACTACAGAGGGAAGCTCCTTCTAATTTGCTAAGGAAAGAAAGTGATTTTTCCTAATTTGTATAACACCGGGCCTTTGTGCAGCTCTAAGCTCAGTTTCTGCTGCTTACAATTTTTATCATGACAGAAAATGTAAGGCAGATTTTTCAATCCCTTTGTTTCAAACAAATAATATGTTTTGGAGATAGGGCCTGATTCAGACCAAATCTCTCTTATACATACTTTGTATCTCATCTCACAATTCTGTTTTCAAAATTTCTGTAGTTGTGGCCAGTGTTTGGCATTTTTTTAATGAGATAGACAAAAGAGAATGCAAGGAATTATATAAATTTCAAAGGTTAGTATATTAAAAGCAAGTGGTGATTTGTCACCATATATCACAGAAAAAATTCAAATAACTAGAAGCAATTTAATCTAATGGCAAGTGATTTCTAATGAAAAAGCTTTAGTTTTTAAGAGACATTATATCATTTGCTCTTTCTAACTTTTGAGGCCTCTTCACCAAGGATTGGCACTAATTCTGAATATGGCAGCAACTCGAGGACTGCGCTCTCTCTTCCTCCAATAGTCAACCTACCTTTACCGGTTGATACCTTGCGTCACCTTGAGAAGTTGAGAAGTTTAATTCAGTGACTCAGCAGAGAGCCAGAGTTCTTATTTTGTGAACGCCCTCATCCTATACAAGAGTAGGGCATGGACAGTGTGTAAGTTCTGCACCTCCAGTCTCAGTGCATCTTGTTTGTAAAATAAAGAGGAGAGAGAGGCTGGCTAGAAACTTCAGCCACCGCCCTTCCCTCTGCTCTTCCCCGATTTCTGTTGCCATGAAGGGCTGCCCTCTTCTGTGTGCCACTCTGCTGGGAGCCAGCCCAGTATAGACTGAAACCTCCACAAACTGTGAGCTAAATAAACCTTTCCTTCCTTAATTTTGGGTGTTGGGTATTTTGCCTCAGCAATGAAGGAAAAGTAACTGAGATGCTATGAATGCTGAATATTTCTTACACTATTTCTTACCTAAAATATGTATCAATTACCCAACATCATTTATTGATTTTCATTACACCAGAATTTATAATATCCCATGTTATAATTGTCACTAGAAAATTAAGTAAGGATTAGCTCAGTTTTTAATTTTCTTTGTGACATGTGAGTTGTCATAATAGTCTTTTAAAAGACTTAGTATCAATTCAGCAAAATAGTCAGAATAAGATCTCTTCATTAAGGAGGAAGTAAATCCAGCAGAGAGGTAATTGGAATGTTCTGAAACAAACAAAAAAAAATGTTATATAATTGCTTCATTAGGAAGACACGTGGAGAATAGACGTTCAAACTTCATTCCTTCACACAACCAGCAGGCACTGCCTTCTATTTATTTCTAGATGATTTTAGCTTTTTTAATGATCAAAATATTCAGGCTTTATAGTTAATGTGTTGATCATCATTTACACAAAATCTAGATACAAGGGGCTGGTGAGATGGCTCAGTGGTCTAAAGCACCTACTTGGAACAAGCTTGGCAAA
>NDGN011546206.1:0-19847 GCA_002564285.1 Tympanoctomys barrerae | reverse complement strand
CACCATGCCTACAGTATAGTATAATTTTAAACAGTAGCTCTTCAAAGTCACTCCTACACTGGCTGGACCCAAAGAGGAAATAACCAACAAAGAGCTTTAAGTATAGCCTGAGTTGTGATTATCTTTATGTTGAGCCCCTGCC
This sequence comes from Tympanoctomys barrerae, assembly GCA_002564285.1. Taxonomy (NCBI): domain Eukaryota; kingdom Metazoa; phylum Chordata; class Mammalia; order Rodentia; family Octodontidae; genus Tympanoctomys; species Tympanoctomys barrerae. Next base: position 19,705 of record NDGN011546206.1, on the reverse strand, counting down.
CCTGAGCCACAAAGGGTCCTGGGTGCTCTTCAGTGAAAATTTCCAAACTGTGTCTGGGGTCCTGGGTACCTGCAGACCAGGGCAAAACCAAGAGGGGATCGCCAAGATCAAAGTCATTTTCAAGGCCTAACCTTCTCTTTGGCAGGCAGGCGTATTCCAACGGTCCCCACTCCTTCAGGAATTGTTGCAGTCTTTTTCTGCCTCCTGTGGCATTTTCCTTGCTCCCTGATCTTTTGCAAATGACAGTGGATGGCATAATGAGATAATTGGCTGAGGGGGTACCTGATAAAAGGTTACTAGTTTCATAGAGAGTAATGCTTCCCAGGTAGTTTAAATTCATGACTTTCCTTTAGAAGATACTTAAAGAATGATGCTAAGATGAGAATCCTTTTAAACTGTTTACGTGGCAGATGGGCAGGAGATATTTTCTGAAGCATTCTTATTGAGATAAAATTTCTCAATAGCTCAAAGGCAAAGCAATTAAAGTGTCTGTTGGTGGATATCCATTCAAAGGAATATCATTCAGCCTTAAAAATGTGAAGGATATTCTGACATGTGCTACAATGTGGATGAACTTTGAAGACATTATGCTAATAAACCAGTTTTGAGAAGACAATATTGTACATATGAGGTGGCTAATATGGTTGAAATACGTAGAAACAGAAAGTCCAATGGAGGTTGGGTGGAGGAGGAAGCCATCCTTTAATGAATACAAAGTTTCAGTTTTGCAAGATGAAAAGAGGCATATGGATAGACTTTGGCAATTTGCTCCACAATATGGCAAATGTGGTTAATGTCACTGAACTGTACACCAAAACAGATTCGGATGGTAAATTTTGTTATGTGCATTTTTAAAAAGTCTGCTTAAACTATACAATTCAGTGATTTTTAAAAAAATATAATTGTGCAAGTATGCCATAATTTAATTTTATTACATTTTTACCCCTTTATAAAAGCCCTTTCTTATACATGATTGATCCTAGAGCCTTGGCACAAGCTATATTTCCAACCCTTTGAAAAATTTTAATTTTGAGACAGGGTGTTGTTAAGCTGCTAAATTGCCCAGCTGTGGCTTGAACTTGCAATCTTCCGGCCTTAGCCTCCCAGAGTGCTGGGATTTCAGGTATATGCCACCACGCTTTGCTGAGGAGGCTCTTTTTAGCAGGCCAAAGATGTTGTGCCTTATTTTTTAGAACTTGGTGCTATCATCTCCTAGAAGAAACCTGAAAGATTTAGTTCAGGCTCCTCAGATAAAAAAATTGAGACTCAGGAAGCACAAAGTGTCTCAGCAAATGTCACACCACTAATGTGGGGCAGAGTGAGGTTTTGATTTCCTGTGAAGTTATTTTATATCCCACAATAAAAAATGAAAATGTTGTGTCATTCACTTCCTTCCATCTGATGCTGACAATAGGGTCCTGGTGGGGAGAAGATGTTGCCCTTCCCTGCTGTGGACAGCTGTACGCTTTCTCCAGGTTTGCACCCCATTCTTCTCAGGTGAAAAGCAGAGAGTAAAGGGAGGAGAGCAGGAGCATTTTCAACTGCATTCAACAATGTCCTGCATGATTTAACTGCGTCAGAGTTAGAATGAGTTTTACTGAGAACAATGTCTCTTCTCTTGGGGAGTAATCGGAAACACAGCAAGAGGCAGTGACTTCACTTTCTTACAGAGATGGCAGTGGTATGTGGCAGCAAACAGCACTGTCAGGTGGCAGTAATGTGAAGGCCTTGGGCTGGCAGTGGGGCCATTACATCCCTGGCCATAGGACTGATGGAGAACAGCAGAGGATGAGGGAGTTGGTACTTTGGTAAGTCTGTCTTATGCTTCTTTCCTTTCTACTTACAAAAGTACTTAGGCTCAGCAGAAATCACCTGTGGCCAGGTGATTCAGTGGAAAAAGGTTGGTGCTGGAGAGGGTGGGGGACTAATTTTGTTGATGAGTGCCTTCAAAAACTGTTCCAATAGCCAGGGGCAGTAGTGCATGCCCATAGTCCTAGCAACTCAAGAGGCTGAAGCAGAAAGATCCCAAGTTCAAGGCCAGCCTGGACAACTACACAAGACTGTGTCAAAATAAAAAGGGCTCAGGATGTAGCTGAATGATAGAGGCCCCCTGGGTTTCATCCCTAATCCTGAAAAATAAGTGTTTCAGTGTTTCTTCTGAATCCATTACTCAAAGCATTTCCAACAGCCCTAATTTCCAAGAGGTCTGGTAGAGAGCTGAGGATTCTGTAGCTGCTAAACATGAAGTAAGAGACCAAGGCTATGGAAAATCACATCGTCTCTATAGACTCAGAAATCACTAGATACATACGGAGGCCTAATCCTGGATGGTGAGACTGGCTCTCATTTTTCACCCTTTGGAATCTGGTTATTTGATCTATCTTCCTGAGGGTGACACAGGCCCCTAAAAGTGCTTGGAATTCCTATAGCCAGGCCAATCAAGAAGCAGGTACTCTAAATGTCCTCTGGATTTTCATTGGATGAGACAAACCTGTCCAGAAAGACTGCTATAAGGAATGACACAGGCTCCTAGACAATGAGCACTGTGAACACAGTGACTGGATCATTCATTTTTAAGCTCCCAGTGCCTAGCAGATGCTTGGCACATTTGTATGCTGAATGAGAGAATGAGTAGTAACATTTCACATCAGATGACACACTGCTATTTACAAAGTGATTTATTTCACTTGCATGAATGGATCCTCACAAGTGCCCATACTTTAGCCCTAGAAGACAAGCAAGACTGTTTTATACATGAGGTCACATAGCTGTAGGTTGTGGAGGTGGCTTTCAGACATTAAATCCACTGGTGTTTTTATATAGGTGTTTTACTTAGACTACCATTCCCAAGACTAAGAGAGCTATGAATAAGGATTCAACTGGACATTTGTGGCTTGTATAATCTCTTTCTAAATCTGGGGTAAACATATTTTTCACCTCTCAGCAATGGTAGTATTTTCTACTTTAATTTCCCAATTCAATTACAATATGAGTGAAACAGAATTTAGAGGCTTGATTGGTAAACTGATGAATCCACATGTAGTTTGTAGTAGATATTTCCTGATATAGATTTGGCATGATAACACAATTGTATCTAATGCAATTTTTGCTGAATTTGATTAACTCACTCTCAGCTTTATGGCCTTGGGTCTTCAAGAAACATATGTTCAAAAATTCTTAGTGTTTAATGAGATCCTTGTTCCTGTTGAACTTGTATGACCTTATTGGAAATCAATAATTGATTCTGATCTAAATGTAATGTTGAAGAAATCTAGATTAAATCTACAAAATGATTTGAGCTTACAGGATGTGGAGAGTGTGCTGTAATGAAAATGAATGCTTCCGCTTGGAGGCATACCGTGTTTTTAAGTCTGTGTGCATACTGTGCATGAGGGAATTTCTCAATGCGAAATTATTTTCCCCCAACAATTAGTATGATCATGGCACTCTTAGCAGGTCCCACCTAACTCCTGTGCAGCTGCAGAGCTGAAGCTGGGAAAGGGAGCTTTCCTTTCTTAGCAACGGTTGCTAGGGGGCGTGGTTTTGAAATCGGGCTTGGACGCCTTCGGTTGCCCCTCCACCCCACCTTCGTGGACTACACTTCCCATGATGCTCGAGGGTGGTCTCCGTAGTGACGCACTTGATTCCGCGGAGGGAGGGAGGCCCAGCGCGAGGGCGGGGGCGGCGGCTGCGGGGTGGGGGGGGGTGTTCTCTCTCCTCTGGTGCCTTACTCTCACTCAGGCAGCCGCCGCCATGTTGGTTTGAGGAGAGATAACAGGAGGCGTCCGCGGCTTGTGGGATTGATAAGTGGAGGAGGAGGAAGAGACAGAGCTCTGAGAGGGAACCATTCCTGTGCTGAGGAGAGGGAGGACCCGGCCTTTTCCGGGAGCAGCCGAAGGCGGCGACGCCGGAGCTCTCCAGGCCCGGGAGGGGCGGGGGAGGCGGAGGCGCGCGGAGGAGATGCGCCCGGACCCTCGCTGCAGCCCGGAGGCGCCGGCAGCCTGAGCCCCAAGGGGCCGTGGGGGTCCCGTCCGTCTCGCAGCCGCGGCCTGACGCTTCGGCTCCCCGAGTTCAATGCCCTTGAGTGCGGCTTTCAGCGGCCCGGCTCTCTGCCCCGGCGGCGCGAGTTGAGCCGTTTTCCGCGCGGCTCCCGGGCTGGGTGCGCGGACGGCGCCGGCCACAGCGCGGCCGCCCCTCCGGTCTTGCGCGTCGATGTGTAGCCACATAGTTATCTATGTACATCCACGCCGGGGCATTTTTCTCCTGCTTAATGAGGACTTGACTCGGGAGCGAGTGTGAATCACTGCCGGGGCTGGGAAAGGAGGAAGGCGGATTTAACCCCCTCCCACCCCGCTCCATGTCGGTGTGTCACTCGGCTCGGTCCACCTGGCGCGGCCGGTCCCGGGGCTGCCACTGACTGCTGCTGACGACGACGGCGACGGGGGCTGCTGCCGCCACCCCGAGAGTTTCCTCGCGCTCTGGCCACACGGCTCCTGGGGATTGTTCCTCTTCGCACCAGATCCTCGGCCAGGCGGGCGCTTCGGCTCCGAAATAACTTACTACCCTTGTTTTGGAAAGCACATCAAGAAGGAATTAACATTGTGAAGGCTCATTTCTGTGGCTCGAAGACTTCTGCCCTTTTTTGTTTTCTGCGTAAACATCTGGGTGTATATCCGAACGGCAAGATGTCTAGTAATGTCCCGGCGGATATGGTAAGTGAGCGATAAGTTGTGACATTCTTTGATTTAATTGTGGTTTCTAGTATTGTGTAATCAGAGGAGACCCCGGCGTGAAGGTATGCAGGGGACTCTCGAAAAGCCACTGGGCTGGAAGATTTGGAGAAGTTGGCGCCCCCCCCCCCGTACTGTTTTTAATATGGGCTTTCTCGTTTGCCTGTGTGTTCTAAGTCACCGTGGGGGAAGTAGGGAAGTGTGGCAGGGTTTGAAGTGGAGAAAACAGCTCCCTGCTGCTAGAAGGCTCTCACCACTTGTATTTTAACGCTTCTGAAAACGTCAGTGAGGTGGGCAGAGCTGAGAATGGGCTTCCGTGCGGGATGCAAAGGTCGACCGGGAAACGGGAGTCTCGACTGTGACATAGTGCGTAGGCACACAATTGGTATTTTTTTGAGAGCGGGGATGTCCATCTCTTCAAAAAAAAAAAAAAGTGTGCTAGAATTTTCTTCGAGCTCTTTGAAATGTTTAGCTGAACAAGTACAACAGAAACATTGAGATCTTTTGGAATTTCCACAACAATGTAAATATGTATATATTTTCCAGGGCTTTTCAGTGAAAAATATTTAGTGGTTATACGTGTTAAATTTTGAAAAGCTAATGAAACATGTTAATATACCTGGATCACGGAGTATTAAGAACTTGAAACGAAAAGTAACCTTACTTATCCACAGTTTTCCTTCTGGTTTACAAAGGTTAAGGTTTTGAGACAGTTGACGAACAGTTATTGTGTAGCCTTACAGTGCGGGGTGGTGGTGGTGGGGTTGCCAGTGTGCAATTATACTTTGCGGTGCTAAGGACAAACATAATGCAGTTTAAAAGGAAGAGGAATGATCCTGTTTATGGAAGAATTGAAATTAATGTAAATATGCTCACATATCAAGTTGACATTTCAGTGTTTTTCTCAGTAAAAAAAAAAGTAAACTTTGCTAATAATTAAATTTTAAAATGTCAGATATTTCCTACAGGAGGAGGTCTCTTACGGATTTTAAAATAAGAGAAATTAAAGGAGCCTACACGACAGATTTTGACCTTGGCTTAAAGGCGCTGTGCTTACTCTTGATTTCCCATTTGATGTGCGATTTAAATGCAAAGGAACCACATTGTTCTGTGTCTGGCGTGGTGACAGTAACTTTACACTTCTTCTTCCTGAGTCTTCAAACTCATGCATCGACCTCTTAGTTTTTCCTTCCCTCCTGGTGTGCACGCACTGCTGTAATGTCCTAGGTGGTGAGAGTGGCTAGCTGGTTTCCTCTACACTGCTCTTGAACTTGCCTGGAGAGCTCTCCAGACAGAGCTTGGAAATGCTATTTCCCCTGTTTGATGAGTGATTGCTGAGCTTATCGCCTCTGGCAAAGATTTGCTCTCTGTAAAGCCTCCATTTTATATCATAATGCACAGTGCAAGATGTGTTCACTCTTGTACTACTTATTCCATTGCAGAAGTTGTAATCGAATAGGTTTGTGTCATTAAAATAGTGCCACTGCTTTCTTTAGGCCTGATGATGAACTGGGATGTTCGTAACATCAGTCACAAACTGAGGTGATTTGGGGGAATACTGTTTCTGTCAGGCAGAGGGATTGGATACTCCTGTGGGGTTCCTGGAGACTGGGAAGTAGGAACAAGCTTTTATTAACAGCTGCAGTTATAAAATATAGCAGTTTATCTGTTTTACACTGTATGCTAAGGCCTTGAGGTTTCTGTGGTGCTTGGAGATCCCTTGATTAAAGGTGATATGCAAGGGCAAAGTAGTATTATGTAATAAACATAATGCCCTGATGGTATTTCAGAGTGTATGGTGAGGTACAGCACAGGTTACAATGTTGAGTATTTTTTGTCTCATGTTCAGCTTGTTCGTGGTTAAATTTTTTTCTTTTTGAAAGCTTTTTAAACCTTCATTTACTGTTACTTACATTGTACTTTTGCTTAAGCAGTGCCTGCTTTTGATACATGCTTAGAATTCCCAACTTTTAGAAATACAAATCTTTGTTAAAGTTGTTGGTTAAATGCTTCATATTAAACTCTTTATACCAACAATGGGCAGTTAATTTGAACAAAAAGAGAACAGTTTACCACTTTGAATTTGAAAATCTGGTCTCACCATTCCTACATCTTTCCGTAACTAATATTTCTCTCTCTGTATAACTCTAAATTGATTTGAATAGATATTGTTATACTCTTATAAATTTGCAAATATGCATTTTTTTTTTTTTTTGGCTAGGTCCTGTAAAATGTTAAGCTTTCTGAAGGTTGACAGCTAGTCTGTGCTATTTAGAAACAAATGCGCTCTTTTACATTTTAGTGGTGCTTGTCGGCTAGAGGAAAATCCAATTGAGGAGATGAGGTGGGGCAGTGAAGTTATAACCCCTGTCATGTTTTCATTAGCAGTAATTCTTTCTTGAGCTATAGTAATTGTTAAATCAATTGATGCTTTTGGTAGTCTTATGGCTGTGATTGTGACTCACTTGAAAATTGATTTTTTTTTAAGCATTGGTTTTTGGTTTTTTAAAAAAGGCTCACATTTAAATTTTATTTTTAAATATTTAGTAGTTTTGTGTTTATGATAAGGAGTTTAATTTTCTAAATCCAAATTTAGATTATTTTTAAGGGGGAGTGGCACCTTTAGTGAATGGATTTGCTGTACTCCTAAAAAAATTATTTTCCCTTGGTGTTTTTCCAATCACCATTCTATAATATATATGTCCTGTAGGTGTAAATAATGTTTACTTGAAATGCTGGTTTTCCTTTTGCTAAGAGTGATTGAGTTTGAAATAGATTTACTAATACCTTAGTGTAGTAATATTTGTTTAAAAAAATCTGAAAATATTTGAACAGATCTAGTTAAATGTGAAATGAATTTTATGTTTGTGTTAATGAAACAGTTAAATGTCCTAAATCTTTCAAAATGATTCATGTAGAAATTGTTGCAGATATGACAATTTGTAGACTAGATTAAATGAAATAATGACAATTCAGGTTTTTCAGTACATTTCATTTGCTTAATACTAGAATATTGTAATTTTTGTTCTTCCATTCATGGAAGAAATATTGGAGCCCTCTTGTGGACAGGAAATTGCTAAAATGAATTTCCTTTCAAAGTGGGCTTTTATCACTTTTCCAAGTTACAGTAAAATGCCATGTAAAATATACCAGGAAAAAATGTCGTGTTAGAAAAAGATCTATGAAGTAGAAGACTTTTAGGGTTGAAATAAATACGCTGAGATTTAGTGCCAAAAAACTTTCCTTGTTACTTATAGTTCCTTTTATTCTTTCTTTTGCTACATTTTATTTTTTTAATTCCAAGTTTAGGTTGGGAGGTTTGTGAAGTTAAAAGGTAAATTAAATGCTGCTTGCATATATGTGTATGATTTTGAACAGTTTAATAAATAATACATCTTTCTCTAAATTGTTTTACTTGAATATGTTGGGTAATGTCATTCTAAATCAGTGAGTTTTTTGAACATAAGAAAGTTGTTTTGAAATACACCAATTTAACAATTTTGGATTGCTCTCTTATATGTTTAAATACAATATGCTGTATATAATTTAACTTACTTTTGGTGACTTGGGGTCATCATTTGAATAATGATGATTCTGGCCAGTCAGTGTTTATTGTATGCCTGCGTGATGAATGTAGCGTTACTTTTCTATAAGCTATAATTGTGAAAACCTTGTCACTAAATCTTTGCCATTTTACTAGATTAATAGTTTATAAAGCAAGGTGAGGCAAGCTAATTGAGATGGAGAATAAAAACATTAGAACTTTTTTGTGTGTGCCCCAAAAGGAAGGGGTGAGCTTTATATTAATATATGGATTAGATCTGAGGTTTTTCTAGATCTACATTCAAATAGGTGGTTGAAGTGCCTATGGTTTGCTGAGGAAGGTGAAGAAATTTTCTGTAACCTAGAGACCCAGCCAGTAGCAGCACTGAGTTTCAGTTTTTGCAATTTTCTATTATAGTATACAGTTATTTAAAAAAACAAAACAAAACACTGAGGCTAGCATAGTGGCTCATGTCTGGCCTGTAATCTCACCACTCTGGAGGATGAAGCAGGAGGATCACTGAGTTGGCAGCTAGCCTGGGCTACAAAGTGAGTTCAAGGCTAGCTTAAACTACATAATGAAACCCTGTCCCCAAAAAACAAGACAAAAGAACTTAAAAGTGCATCTGTGATACTTAGTACTTAGATGGCAGAAAGAAGTTTATAGTGAGAGTTTAAAGAGTTTCAGAATGCAACCACATATTTATTACAAAAGACAATAGTGCCAAATATTGTAAGAGGCTAAAATTACTAAGCTATATCAGTTGTCTCTTGAGAAGACAAACCCTAAGTTGTCTCTGTATCAAGATTGGCTTTTTAAATGTTGACAAAAAGTACCACCTTTTCAGAAGAGACTAATAGTATGGAGAGACAATTTTGAAAGCATGCTTATGTTATTTCCAGTCCTTTGAAATATCCTCCTTTCAAAGAATTCCAGTGGACTTTTGGCCCATGCATTGGCAATATAAAAAGGTAAAATGTTACTGAGTTAGCAAAAAAAATCGATGCTGGGAAAACTAACTTTCAATAACATTGACATAAAGTAGCTGACAAAATCTTTTATATGTTTGGTGGTAGAAAGGTAATATGATTTAGTAGGCTAGAAAATAACATATTCTTCTATGTATCTTTGTAAGCTAGGTTTATCAGATTGATAGCAAGTATTGAAACAGAACCTCACAAACTGGGGAAGCAAAATTTTAAAAAATAAGGAGGCATGACTAGTAATAGTGCTCTCATCTAGTATGTTAATGGTAAAATATTCTCAGTGATTGCAAGAGCAAAAAAATCATTTAAAATCATGAATACTTAAAGTAGATTAAAACATTTTAGTCATTCAATTCTGGCTTTAGTGTGTTCTATATGCATATAGTGTATGATTTGTAAATGGACATACACAAATGGAGGTACGTGCTCATGTATTTTATTATTTGGATGCTCACTTAAAATAGTAAAAGATTATTATTTCAGAGCATTTTTTTTTTTTTTTCTTTTTCTTGCGGAACTGGGGATTGAACTCAGACCCTTGTGCTTGCCAGGGAAGCACTTCACCCGAGCCATCTCCCCGGCCCCAGAGCATTTTAATTTATGTTTGGTATTTGTAGTTTCGCTGTCTTCTGACATAACTTATTGAGCTGTTATTTTCCCCTGTAATCAGTTCTTTCTTGTTCACAGTTGCAGATTCTAATTTGCTATGCTTCAGAAACCAGTTTCCTAAAGTATACATATTAGAATGGAGTACATGATGTCTGGAGTGGCTCCAGTAAAGTAAAATGCCCTACAACATTGTCTTTATTTCACAGACTGAATTGCATTTAGTTTTTGCTTAGCAGTATGTCTGTTTTGGGAGCTTAGTTTTTGACTCTGACCTGTGTTTTGCATATATACTGCTATATATATTGGGTCTAGGGATTAAAACCTGGGCCTTGTGCATGTAAGCATGCTTTTTTGAGAAGCGGTCTCACTGTATTACTCAGACTGGCATTGAACTCGTGGACTGTCTTCTTGCCTTAGCTGTCCAAGATACATAATTTCGGTTGTGAAGGATTGTATAGATGATTTTGAAAAATAAAATTGCATATATAGCTTCACTTTGAGTTGATGGAGAACTAATGCTTGTTTTGTACTTACTGCTTACTAAACAGATGTTTGGCATTTTACATTGTAGCATTTCACTTCATCCTCACAGTGACCTTGCATAAATTCAGTGGATGTATGAATGAAGAAACTGCTAACACCCACTAAAGGACAATTATCTAGAATGCATCTGTATTGAAAGTATTTAAGTTTAGTGGCTTGCACCAAGGAAGAATCTTTGTGGTAGTAACCTTGTAGAGTCTCAGAGGGAAGGAAGGGGAGGAGTTCCCTGTAGGGTTTGAGCCCTGTTGAGTGATTGTAATTAGAGACCAGGGGAAAATAGAGACTCCTGGATTGAATGTTACTGTGCAAGAAGTGGAGTTGGGCTAGTAATAGAGTTTCGCACCTGTCTTTGTTTAGAAGGCTGGAGAAATGAAGGAGCCTGGGGAAGTCATTGGCGAAAAGCTATAATCATGTTAGTCATTTTGGAATAGTAGCGTGGCCTTGGGTGATGCTTCCTTACCTGCTCGTCTCCTGTTAGCCTTGTCTGTGTCTTTTTGTGACATCACAGTCTGATAATCAGCAGCTCATTTTTACTTTCTCACAACCTAGGTTTAGAAAGGGTAAGGAATTTAATTTGAGACCACAAAGCTAGAGAAAAGTAGAATAGGAATTTGGGGCTGATTGGTAGAGTGATAAACATACTGCACCCTACCCCCACCATACCTGAGCAAACATTGCAGATCCCTCAGGCACATTTTCTTAAGTGGAATGCTTCCTTTCTTACACCTTCCTGCAGGCACTCACTGCTGAACCTCTGAGAAGACATGAAACTCTGGGTAGATGTTCTTGCTGTATACTGTGAAATCTGTGGATTGAAATTATTTTAATGAAACTTGGTTGTCTAAAGCTAAAATCAGACACATTCTAGAACAAGTAAATATCCAAAGTTGAGTCTTATATTCTGTATCAACAAATTACATGCAAGTCATCCGATTATATATTCTATATCAGCAAATTATATACAAGTCATCCAATTAGATAAAATTGTGCCATGCCAAAGAAAATGTTTTTACTCAGCTAGTGGTATTTTCTCTTCTATGAGAACTGATTGACTTTCTGATCTTTGCATTAGACTTTAGAAAAGAAAATAGTAAAAAAAAATCTAATGCCAGGCAATAAAACAGGGCTTACAGTTAGGGTAAAATTAAAGAGTGTTTCCTTTAAACTTGTAATATTGGGTCTTTTTGTGTACATATCTCTTGCACAATAGAATTTTCTTATAAGCACTTCTTAAATATATATATATATATGTATAAATAATTGTAAAGGATTTAAGGCTTTAAGGACATTTTGTTTTTGTCTTTGTATACTGCTTATATATGTATTATCTTTTGATTGATTCAAATCTAGTAGCATTTTTATATTTTCTATGGGCAATTTTCTATTAGTTTTTTTTGTTTGTTTTATGACTAGAATGAGAAGAAAGTGTTTTTCCTAAAGAAAATTGTCAAAGTTTGAGATTATATTTCATTTATGTACCTAAATGAAGATGGTAGTTCATTGTGTCTAGATGAAATGTTTTCATGACATATGTCTAAAGTTCTTTGTAGGGATCTGTTTAGCTCTTGCTGTACCCCTGGAAGGAGCAATGGCGAAAATGAAGAAAAGATAGAAAAGAGACAAAAAGCTGGGTCAGATGAACCCCTCTCTTGAGGGAAAGAGAGGAACTGCCCAAGAACAGTAGGGCACTTATTTATACCCTAGAGAGTTTTTTAATTTCAGCCTCTCTACTGAGCCATCAGTTATCAAGCTGCAACAGCATGCTTCGAGGCACTCCAGTGTTCTCAGGCTGGCTTCCTCCAGCATGTGTAATTACTTTATAGCTTCAATGGCTTCCAACAGCCCTTTAATATAAAATTACTGTTTTTTCCTTAGAAATATTTTAAATTTAGTTATATATTGTGAATATCAGCTATACAAATAGTCATATTGTCTAAGTACTGTATAGAGCCATATTGTAATTTTGGTCTGATTCTGGTAGATGTGTATGTATTTTAACACAATCCGTATTCATGAGCATTGTCTTAATCTTGTTTCTGTAACTTAACCATTTATTATGAGTTTGTAAAGTGTCTTGAGTCTGTCAGTGGTTTCCCATCCTTTGCCACTTTGGGAATTTTGTTAGTTCAATGTTTTTTGTTATTTCTGTTTCTCTTCTTTCCCTCTGGGATTATTATAGTTATGTACATGTTAGATCCTTTTATTATAGATCCTTTTATTATAGTTATGTACATGTTAGATCCTTTTATTATAGTTAGGTAGAAATATGAAAGGCAGTCAGGCAGGGCTAGGCCCTTGAGGGAGGCACTGCAGAGGATGAAAACACATTACAACAGTGGCTGGAAGTACATCTTCTGAGGACCATGCCTCAAGATAAAATAAAGATGGAATGACCAAACCTACATGCCTCCCCAAAAGATAAACAGTATAGTAAAATTGGTGTCACCTAGTCCAGAAAAGTCTAGACACAAGTCACCCAGGTGGGTGAACATGACCACCTGACTCTGCCAAAAAAAAAAGGTTTTCTCCTTTCCATGTACACTTGCTATGTGACTTGCTTTCCCATTGGATCAACATTACCAAAGCAGCTATACTTGTGTAATTTTATTGATCATAGTTTTGTTCCATGTGTACCCACCTTGTGATTTTGTTTTGTAAAACTTCCTTTGAGAACTTGGCTTGTTAGCAATCCAGTTGAGCCTCCTCCTGTGTCAGGAACACTTTCCCAATAAAGTTTTCCTACTCTTAACTTCATTGTTCCTTAGGATTCAGTCTTTAATTTTTTTTTTTTTTAATTTTTTTATTTTTCGGAACTGGGGATTGAACTTAGACCCTTGTACTTGCCAGGGAAGCACTTATTCTATTGAGCCGTCTCCCTGGCTCCCAGTCTTTGATTTTGAGAAACATAAATTTGGCGGATCTGGTGTCTAGCAGGTTGGAAGTTATATTTCCCTTATATCATTTAGATATCCTATATAAATTTGTTTTTCCCTTTCTGTCACTTTGGATATTGCTTCTCTGTCCAATGTCCACTTGTATCCAGTTCTTACCAGATGTTAAGTCCTGTAGTTTCTTTTTAGGATCTTAGCGTCCTGAACAAAAAATTGAGCAAGACACAAAGAATTGAAGGTAAAAAAGAGGGCCGAAACAGCCAGTAAGAGGCTCACAGTGGCCTGATGTTAAGAGAAAGGTCTCTTTTGTATCAAAAATTCCTCAGATAAGTAGGGCTTTAGGACCTTTGTTTTTGTCAAAAACTCATTTGACTCATCAGATTTAAACTGCCCTGAGAAAGGACTCATTTGATTTTTTACCAGATGTAAATGAAGGATCTGGAACAGTCTCAATTTGGAGGGCTTTTGTTGTTGTTTTTGGGTGATTGATTGATTGATTGTGGAGCTGGAGATTCATGCCCTTGCACTTGCCAGGCAAGAACTTATTCTACTGAGCTCTCTCTCCAGCCCTCTGTTTTTGGGTTTTTTGAAGAGGTCTTACTCTATAGTTCCAGTTGGCCTTGAACTTACTAGGAAGCCCAGCTTGGCCTCTCTCAAGGTGAGCCTCCTCCTTCAGCCTCTTGAGTGCTAGGATTACAGGCATAAGTGCCAGAATACCAATTTACTGTCTTTTGTTGTGCCCACATACAAATGAATAGTTTAAAAGTAGCATCTTCTGTTGGTTGCTGTAAATAGCACCAGATTCAAATGAAAGATTCAAAATAAGACTTTCATGATTAATCCAGTTTTCAGCCAAAAAGCCTGTCATTTTGGGTCCTGTATTTGGTGTGGATCTTGTTTTTAGAAAACATGTCAAGACACGTTTTTACCCAGTTGTCTAGTTTACCTAAACCCTACTCTTCTACCTCATAATCACTGAAGTCTTAATTTCATTTTTTGTAACGTGAGCCCTAAAGTTTATGTGGATTTAAATTCTCATCTGTTTTCTTGGGTATATTAGTTATTGCTGTAAAATTCATGTGTGATAACTATTAATGCCTAGATTACCTGTGGAAATTCTTTCATCTGTTTTTTATTATTTGATCCTTTTTTCTTGGATGCCTGGTATTTATTAACATTATAATAAAAAATTAGAATTTGAGTGGTAGTTATACTTTTTCCAGATAAGATTTGACATTCTGTAACAGGCAGAGAAAGATTGGCTACTCAGATTTATCAGTGATTGATAGAATCTGTGGTTGAATTTAGGATGTTCTAGTAGTCTTGCTCCTACTGCCTGGCTCTTTTAAGGTCTGAGTTGAAATTTGAGATGTTTGCTGAGTCCTGAATTTCAAATATTGTGAAGATAAATGAAAGTTGTGCTTAGCTTATAAGCCTTTTTGTAACACCTTTTTGTTAGGTTTCTTTGAATTTTAGTCTTTGTTGTTTATGATTCAACACTTTCCTGGAGGGCAAAAATTAAATAGAATGCTAGTCTCAATTCTTTTTTGTATCTGGGATTCTCAGTTCTGGCTACTGTGGTAGTATAGAATTTGAGTTTTGTCTTTACTGCCCAGAGGATTCAGAGAAGCTCTAGGGAGCTGGTTTCTTTTTGCTAATTTTTTCTTTTTTCAGTAAATAAGGGGGGAGCCCAGAGGGATTGTCCCAGTGTTTTACTTCTCCAGGTAATCTTGGACCTTGAGTTCTAGTTTTTGGGCTGAAAGAGAGTATTTGATGTCACTTCATTAGTTTTTCAGTGGGAAATGTCTGATATATCCTCTCTTTCTGTGCCTTGATTTCATGTCCTGCCTTTTTTTTTTTTTTTTTTTTTTGCTATAAATTACTAGTTCTCTATCCTTGTAACTAAGACTAGCTAAATGCTTAATTATGTTACTTACTATAGCACCATCAGAAAGGCTATAAAATAGATAAAATAGATAAAATAGATCTGATAAAATCAGATATCCCTAGGAGTCAACATTGATTCTTTTCTTTTTCTTGTCCCCATGTCCAGTCTTTTTCAGAGTCTTATCCGGTATCCGTCTATGTCTCTTCATTCATTTCCATACTAGTACAAACATTGTGTCTGTGCTAGACTATATTGCCTCTCTTGGAGAATTAATCCTACTTCCATTCATCTTCCTCTGTATTATCTTTCCCCAAAATAGTTTGAGTGCTTTCTGTTGAAGAAAGAATAAAATTACAAATCTTTATCATGACCCTTTTGGGGTTATGCATTATCTGGCTCCTGCCAGTCTTAGTTATCTCTTTTGACTTAATCTGCTTCAGTTACACTAAGTTCCTCTTGGTTGCCTAACTGTGCTGCAAGCAATTCCCTACAGTGCACTGAGCCTTAGAACACAACAGACCCTCTTCCTAGGACTCAGTGTGCTTCTGTGCCCAGTGTGTCAATGTAGTGCCATGTTAGCTTCACAGTCCTTAGAGACACTTTTCTGATCACATCTGAAGTTGATTGCCCTCATTCTCTTGGTTTCTGTTTCAAGACTTTTATTGACCTCCTCTGTAGCACTATTATACTTGGGAATCCATTAGTTTGTAGACCATAGATAGATTCTAGGAGGATAGGTAGATATAGTTAATAGATTTTTTTCCTTTTACTTCTATATCTGGTACTTAGGATATTTCTTTTTGTGAAGTAGGTTCTTATGTTTGTGGATTAAAGGAATAAATGTCTAATAGACACTGTGCCACCATTACCTAATCTCACAAAAAGTCTTAGAGCAAGCCTATCACATAAGTAGGCACTAGTGTTAACTACATTTTACTATTATATAAATTTTTAATGTTAGGTCTCAAAACAATAGAATTACCATGTTAAATACAGTTTTATGTTCATACCTGTTAGCTCATATGCAGTAATATTGTCTTTTATTTGCATTAATTATTTACTTAATCAACAAGTATTTGTTGAGTATCTTCTATATGCTAGGTACTTTTTTAGGCTCTGGTATGTATAGGGTAATGAAATAGGCAAATCCCTTCCCTTACAGAATTTATGTTTTAAGCTGTAGGGATGCAGACATTAAAAAAGCAAAACAGAATAATAGTAATAAAAACTGAAAAATAAAGCAGGAAAGGGAATTGAGTAGTGCAGAGAATATGCCTGTGTTGTACCATTTTAAATAGTGTGACTAGAGACAGACTTAAATTAAGCAATCAAATGCAAGGGTCTGAAGAGAGACAGGAGCTATCCTGTAACTGTCTTGGGGAATTGTTCTAGGCGGAAGGGACTATTTCCTTATTTGATTTTGTTTCTTTTCAAGCTGTTTCTTCTGTCCAGTTCTTTACATTTTTATGTTACTGTGGTTTTTGTTTTCTGACCT
Organism: Tympanoctomys barrerae; assembly: GCA_002564285.1. Classification (NCBI taxonomy): domain Eukaryota; kingdom Metazoa; phylum Chordata; class Mammalia; order Rodentia; family Octodontidae; genus Tympanoctomys; species Tympanoctomys barrerae. The sequence continues at coordinate 3,019 of NDGN011546206.1, read as the reverse complement.
GTGTAATGTAAAATGGTCTTGTCTTCCTCACTAATTTGGGTAGCAAATGTTTTTGGTTGATGGTCTAGAGAAATTCTGTCAATAGTTGGAATTACTTTTCTATAGTGTCTCTTAAATCAGTTTCATCACCTGTGTCTCTAGTTTATTCATCTAGGTCTCCATTCAAACTCCCTTCCCCTTTATGTATCTATTACTATCTACTTTCCCAGGTTTGTTTTTTAAAAATAGAAATTGTATTATCTGGCTTTCTACTTAATAATAATTGGTTATCACTTAGGCTAATCCAGAACAAACTCCTTGACATGGTGGCATTTAGGCTCTTGGCAGTAGGCTACATCACTGTTGACCCCTTGTTTTATGTATTACAGTGACCCTTTGCTTATCCATACATCTTTCTGTTAATGTTTATGCTCCTCTCTTTCATCTTATGGTGCCTTCCCTTTCTAACTAGAATGTGACTCTCTTCTCCACACTACATTGGCTCTTGAAACTTGTCCTCGATTAAAGTACTAATTTATTGTTAATGTCTTACACATTGGCCAGTCACTGTAAGTATAACACATGCTGGGAACTCTAAACCAAAAATGACAGTTGAGGCAAAGCGATGTCCTGTGAGGGACCAAGAAAAACCACCCAGAGTAAAAGGGTTGCCAGTGGTGTAAAGCATCAACTTCACAAGTTCTGATGTGCTAGAGGTTTCTAGTTAGGAGTCTCAGCATTACTTACTATGTCATCACTGTGCTAGGTGAGCAAGGCTACATCTGCAGAGAAAGTAGATGTTAGACACTAGATGAGGAGACTGAAATCTTAGCTAATTGATTTGAAATTCAGAATAGTGCTACAAAATCAAATTTGTCACTGAGAAGTATAATTAGCTCTCCTCTAGCAATTATAAATATTTTTATCTGTTTTTCCTATGGGACAGACAGTGTAGGGCAGAGTGGTCTTATCTTTCTGTACCACTGTATCTAGCACATGGACAATACTCAAAGAATGTTGAATGAGCCCTGCAGCTGTCTTCTTTGATCAATGGTGGAAATCTTCCTGTTCTGGAGACATAATATTTGATACCCGTAACTTAAAGGAGGGAAGTTTTCCTTTTGGTTCACATTTTTAGCCCATGGTCAGCTGGCTCCAAAAAAGAAATGGTGCAGTGGAAGAGTGAGGAGAGGACAGCTACTCACCCTTGGAAGTAGAGTGAAGGGAGAAGCCAGGGAGGAATTTATACCCAACTGTGTCCTGCCCTCAGTGACTCACCTCTAACCATGCCCCACTTCCAGTCAACACATTTAGCTACTGAACTCATTAGTGGATGAGTCCATATGATGGGTGTAGCAACCCTATGCCTGATCCAGTTGCTTCTAAAAAGCACTACCTCTATACCTAAGGTTTTTGAGAGAACAGTCTAGATTTAAACCTTAATGATTATGTTATGCAGTTAGGTAGTCACCAACTATCTCTGCCTGTCAAACACTTACAATATGGTTAATGTGACTGAAGAAATTGGAGTAAAACTTAATTTTAATGAAAGTACCTGTGCTTAGTGGCTGCTATAGTGAACAGGGCATTTATGTAATTTATGTAATTCCATAGACTAAACAGATCTCTGACATTTAAAAACTTGTGTTAATAATGGTTGTAGATTACTAAACTTTTGGTCTTATTTTTGATTCATCTAGATGTTTTACTTTGTCACTTTTTTCTTTTTTCTTTCTTTCATTTTTTTTATTTTTTGCGGAACCGGGGATTGAACTCATCCTTGCACTTGCCAGGCAAGAGCTTATTCTACTGAGTTATCTCCCTGGCCCTAGCTTTTCTTTTGACTTTGGATTTTAGTTTACAATGATACGGAAAGACATACATAATCAAGTTTGTAAAATTATCTTTCCAAAAAAGACCAAGCAGTATAAGAACCTAGGAGTTACTTTAGAGCTTAATTCCAGTAAGAATGTGAAATTTGCTGGGTGTTGTAGCACACATCTGCAGTCCCAAACACAAGAGGTAGCAGCAGAAGGAATCTTACAAATTGAGACCAGCCTGAGCCTGGAGTAGGGGTGGGTGTGTGTGTGCGGAGTGTTAAATGTTAAATTAGCCATCAGGGAGAGGAAAAAGGTAAAAAAAAAAAAAAAAAAAAAGTAGTATGCATTTAATTGAAGAAAGAAAATGAGTGTGAGATTAGATGAATTCACTAAGAGAGCAGCATAACACAAGAGTACAGTGCCTCATATAGGACAAGGGAATAAAAAAATTTGAGACATGAAGAGTTACAGAAAAAAAAAAAAAAAAAAAGCAGGGCTAGATTGTCCTGACAGCTCTACAAGGAGAAACTGAAGGACAGCTGTTTAGTTATCAACAGAACAGGTAATACAGGGAGGATAATAAAGACAAAAGTTACTGTTTTGTGTGATTAGGGTCTTAAGACAGTACAAGTATACTGATGTGCCTAGTATTTTCCATATAATTCTTCTGGTGTTCAATATTGTGTGTTAGATATAGATTCAGTATATTCAGTCTTGTGAGTTTTTATATTTTCATGCCTGAATCAATATTTTCCTTATCGCTTCTAATTGTCAAAATATTTTGCTTTGCCTCTATATATAATCTGGACAAGTTTTAATAGTACTTGCATTTTGCTTTGAAATTAATCCTTTAAGAATCCTACACAGGTGGTATTACAAGTAATAGGGTTATGGTTACATAGTAACCAGTTCTGGTGCAGGGTTTACTTGTAGACTTTGTTTCTAGTTAAATTCTCCATACCCAAAGAAAGATACTTTTACTTTTACATCTTGTCCTTTAGAGATGCTGTCTGGTTCTCAGCTGGCATAGGAAACAAGCAAATGGCTCTTTTCATCCTCCAACATATACTGTTTTTCTTACTCCTTTGAGACTGGACATGCAGCCAAGGAAAAAGAAGAAACAGGGAAAACATTTCCCTAAACAATCTTGTTGTGGGTTCACTGATAGGTTGTATATAGTACAGAATACAAATATAAGCTTATTATATATATATATATAT
>NDGN011546198.1:0-10165 GCA_002564285.1 Tympanoctomys barrerae | reverse complement strand
AAAAAAAAAAAAAAAGATTAACTGGCATAGTAGTGGATTGGAAAAATGGTGATTTTTTTTCATGTTCAGTCACATTGTTATTCATATGAAAAGAAGACAAGTTCAGAAAAATGTGCTCTTAAGTACACATATCAGGTATGGAGATGCTAGGTCTTTTTATCTCATATGATTTACCATAATATACCAAAACGAAAGATAATTAAAAGTGTAACTGCTATAGTAATTATATGTCAAGTAAGTTTGAGCTATTGTGCTGTGTTGTGCTGTTGCTGACAGTGCTGTGGATTTTTTGTTTCTAAAGAAATATAGTATTGTGTAAAACTATAGGAAGAACCTGGCTCAACTGATCAATATTTCTAGAACAATAAAAGGTGACTTCAGAGAAGGGACACCCATAAGAGTACATTTTTATTGGAGTCTGCTCTGCCTCTTTAAAGGACAAAAATACTTCTAGAATCTGTATTTACTGTGTTTATCCATTTTCAGTACTTCCCTATACCTTCTCCTCTCCTTTGTAACTTTGATCTCGCTAACTACAGTTCTGCCAATAACAATTGTGGAAATGATCACTTTTCCAAAGCCTGGAAACATAACCTACACCTGCAGTTGAAAGAAAGAGAGGTTTATTGGATGCAGGGATTCTGAGAATTTAGTACCATGGGTGGCTGGCTCCCAGGTAGGCACAGCATACCTGAAGGCGTGGCAGAGCAAAGGTGTTAGATCTAGGAAGCTGGAAGTAGAGAAAGAGAACAGCTCCAGGACCAGCAGTGGGACCCCATGGCCACTCCTCTGTGACTCACCCATGCACCTACAAGTGTATTTTCTGAATTGCTCTGGCTGATTTCAAGTCAACCAAGTTGACAATGGAGCTTCAGTGTCACAATTGCTAATACATATCTTTTTTTTTTTCAGAACCAGGGATTGAACTCAGACCCTTGCACTTGCCAGGGAATCGCTTACTCTACTGAGCCATCTCCCCGGCCCCAACTAATACATATCTTTGACACTAACAAAATGCCTAATATTATACTACCCTTGTTAAATTAAACAATTTTGTTTTCTTCCCCAAGCAGCTTTCTTAGTTTGTGAAATGTGTCATCCCATTTTACAGATGTACGAATCAAAACTAATAACAGGAAATATTGCTTAAGATGGTAGGAGAGTAATTCCAAAAATTTTAAATATCTCAAGATTGACTGATAATCTTAAAATTTGTGANATAATTCTGTTAATTTTCTATTCCTATTTTAAAAAATTACCCAATGCTGAGTGGCTTAAAATGACATTTTCAAAAAGTTTTTGGACATATTTGTAGTGTGTGTTCTGCTTTATATTCCATTGATCTGTGTGTCTGTTCAGTGTCAGGGCTACACCACTTTATTTAGTGTAGCTTACTTAAATCCATGTAGAAACCCATCAGTGGTTTTTGCTTCATTCATCAAATATAATTTAGAACTCTTACAAGAAGAGAAATAGTTATCATTTTTTTGCATGAGGTTTATGGCTTAGTTACTTTTCTCATTGCTGAGACAAAATACCCAACATTCAAAGTTGAAGGAAGACAGATTTATTTGGTTCACAGTTTATGGAGGTTTCAGACCATAGTGAACAAGGTGGCATGTCAGACAGGCATTAGAGAAGAGAAACAGTTCATGGCAGGAAGAATGTAGCAAAGCAAGCAAAAAGAAGGATAAAACAAGCTCTTTCTGCCTCTTATATTATATCCAGTCTGCTGAGAATAGGGCTTACCAACAGAATCAGAGGGCTGATCTATACCCCCTCTTACTTAATCGTAGCATTGCACTGAGAATCAATCACTCTTAGATTCAGCCTCCTCTGAGAAAGCCCAACCTAGGATTGCATGAGTCTTCAGAGGTATATCCAGACACAAGCCACAACAGGGTATACTCTATATTTTTGTGTACAGAATTCTTTCCTTGTGTACAATCTTGTTTCTTTGTCAAAAGACATGATTGTGTCTTTTATCATTTCCTTTCTATTTAGAAAACTTTCTTAGAGATTCATGTATTATGTAGGTTGGATAATAGCATATTATCTTAGTTTTTCTTGATTGGAAAATATCTTAATTCTTATTCATTTTTATAACATAGTTTAGCTAGGTTTAAGATTCTGGGTTGCCAGTTCTTTCAATTTAACATTTGAAAAATATTGTGTAATTCCTTTCTCATCTCCATAGTGAAAATGAAGCCATTTAAATTGTTTTCCTTTTATAAGTAAAATGTCATTTTTCTCTTACTTTTTTCAAGATTTTGTCTTTGAGTTTCAAAAGCTTCATTCTAATATGCCTTGGTGTGTTTTATTTGAGTTCATCTTGTTTGGAACTTGCTTAGCTAATTGAATATGAGCATTAATATGCTAACAAAGATAAGAACTTTTCAGCCATTGAATTTGTGAATAATTATTTAATTAGACCATTTTCCTACTTCTTTTGAAAAGCAAATAACAGAAATGTCAAGACCTTCCTTATAATTTCCCTAATCCCCAAAGCTTTTTCATGTTTTCAAATCTATTTTCTTATTAAGACTAGGAGATTTCTATTATCTTATATTCCAGTCTACCGATCCTTTCCTTGGTTTTCTCTGCTTTTATCTCTCATGTTAGTGACTGGTTGAGCTCTCTATGGTAGTTATTTACTTTCAGATTTTAAATTTCCATTTATTTCTTTAAATCTTTACTTTCTTCAGTGATACCTTCTTTTTCAATATATTTAATCATGTTCCCGTTTTCACATTGAAACAATTTTTAATCATGGCTCTTCTAAAATCGTTGTCAGTTAATTCTATGATTTACCTTTTGGATTAAGATCTTCTTGGTTCTTTATGTGAAGTCATTTAAGTCTTCTCAACTATTTCTGTTCTTCTGACACTACTTCAGCAGGAGGTGGTAGGGCCAGACAGAAGCTGAAGTCTAGATTATCTGCTTGGCCCCCAGTGGCACCAAGGGGAATGTACTTTATAGCATCTGCTCTTTATCATACAGTGTTACTGGGTGGCAGAGCCCTGTGTGGGCTCCACTGATGCTGAGGACAGAGTGGCCGAATTATGCGTAGGTGGTAGGGAAGTTGGATCTTCCAACCTGCTTTCTCTGATCCCCATCATTAAGGAACACTAGGAATAGTTCATAACTCTAGCAGGGGTGTGGAAGTCCAGGCTGCTCTGTGATCTGCTTGACACCATGAATTTGGAAAGCATCCTTGTCTGCTAATATAATGAATGTTCTAGAATTTTCTCTTCTGACACCATTGCAATAAGGGCATTGTCATGTTTCTTCACAGCAGTAGCCATTCTTTAGAAGGTTTTGTGTGTGTGTGTGTGTGTGTGTGTGTGTGTGTGTTGTAAAACTGCCAATTATTTACTCACTGTTTGAGAAGATTGGAGAGGGCATTATTTTGAATTTTCTTTTGTCTACTCATTGTTCATCTTGCATTGTCAGCTTCTTCAGTTGAAGTCTGTGGTAAGTGAAAGAGAGCTAAAAAAAAAATTCACTACCGTGCCACTTCTCAGCTTGGAAGGCCATCTGGAAATCTGTCAGTCTTCTCATACTACTTTTATAATTACTATTCATGGTTGTCCACTCTGATGCCCATTCCCATAGTGCCAATGCAATGGCTATGCCCATTTATTTACATTTGCTAGCACATACTTAATGGTTGTTTTCACACAACAATTGTAGTCTTGGGTAGTGCTAATAGGCTCCAGATTGGTTGCAAAGCCTAAACTATTTCCTATTTTTATACAAAATATTTTCTCTTCATTAAGAAAAGACAGCTTTTGCTGGCTCTGTACTGCTACAGAATATTTTCTGGAACTTACAAAAACCTCTTCTTTAGGAACACTGACAAATAGAACATCTGTTTTATCTGCACAACTAAAATTCAGTGATCTTATCTCTGAAGAAGAAGGGGGAAATTGATACTAGAGAAAACTAGTTGTTGTAAATCTTTCATCAGCTATTGAGAAAAGGAAAAATAAATAAAAACTAGTTTTGTATGAGACAATCAAACAACCAATTAATAAAATCACAACCAAGATCATGGTGAATAACCAAACATTGTCCATATTATATCACATCTTCACACTCATATTCATCAGTAGCACAAATAATCTTTGAGAAATCTTATAATTAAGAGAACTACTGAACTTCGTTTAGACATTTTCCAAGCTTATTTAATCAAACACTCCTATCATTACTTAATTTTTAAAATCTGTTCTTACAGTAGCCTTTGAAAAGGAATTTTAGAAAACATTTACTGGTTGTATTTTTCTTTCAGAGTTTGCTATGAAATACTACTAATTTTAATTCTTTGATAATTCCTACCTGAATTAATTCTATTGAAAATCTATACACAGTGTTTCTCAAACTTTGCTGACCACAAAATCATTTTCCTTACACAAACCTCCCCAAATCTTCCATTCTAGCCTATATTGGATTAATAATTTTAAGAAGGCAGTTCTTAAATTGTATTTTGTATTTCAATTAGATAAAGCAATTTGGTCACATTCAAGCCATCATTTTTACAACTTATTTTTATTAACCTAACATGGGATGTTATGATACAGATAACATTACTAACTAAAAATGATTAACTTTTCAAAACCATTAAATATTAACAAACATTGATGAAATGTGTATATTTAGATATTGTATATAGAAATGCAATTCATTAAATATACTGAATGTGTGTGTTTCTTTTCTGATTTTTACCAGGAGAAAACAGCTATGTCTTACTTATTTTATCACCCACAATAATAACGATAATAGCTACCATTTATTGATCTTTTTCTCTGTGCCAAATTGATTACATATATTTCATCTTCATAAAAGTCCCATGAAATAAATATTATGATCTTTAGCTATTAAGGATGAGTACAAGTTTTAGAGAGCTGCAGCTACATGCTCCAAAATCATACACCCAATAATTCAAACAATGTTTTTTCCACTTTTAACACTATCATTGCTTTACCGTCTCTTTTAAAATATGTTGTACATGGTGCTTGTATCCACTGGCCAAGGATAAGTAGCTCCATTGCTTGCTGTTAAGCTGGCTAAACTGGCAGAGCAGATCCTAGCTTAGCTTCAAATAGATTCTCTTTAGATAGAGAATCCTCTTTTCTCTCTAAGCCTGTTAAATCAGATCAAGTGGGACAACTTTGGGTTGTCAGTGTGATCATTTATCATGCCTGTTAATCAGCCTTCAGCTTCAATATCTTGCCCCTGAGAGAGGCATCTTGTCCTCCTGAGCCTTATAGCCATTGATCCCTCCGTTTAAATCCTAAGAGAAAGCTAGCATATCTGTGAAATCCTTACTGTAGGCTTTTGCTCTGCATCATTATAGAGAAGGCTATCAAGATGGAAGACATGAAGAGGACCCACAATCAATAGGATTTGGTGCCTGCATAGTGGGTGAAGAAGATGCTGAACGGGAAACATAAGCCAGTGGTGACCATGTGTCCCCGTGTGCATTGTGCGTGTTGTTCTTCGAAAAGTCAGGGAAAGGAACAGTGTATTTAGTGATGATAATAATTCTGCTGCTAGATGTATAGGAATGTAACATTTACTGAGAATATACTACTTATCAGGCTCTTTTTGACAACACTATTGTCATTAATTTTTAAGAATATTATAGCTATACTGTTATTACTGATATAAAAACTAAAGTAAGGGAGATGAAACAGCCAACATGGGGTAAAAATTTTAAAAGGAAATGAATCCAGAGGTTGATTCTGCACTGGAATCCCGGGGAGGGATAGGACATCCAGTTGGAAAATCCAGTTGGAGTTCCCTAATTCACTGTGTATGCTCAGTTGCACATAATTAATGGAAGTGAGAACTGCTAAACTCGTATCTGTGCTAGTGTTGCCCTGGACACTAGCCTTCTGACCTGAGATGCCCCTTAACTGCAAAGCAGGGTTAACCAATAAGCTATCACTCTCCGAGGTGTCCCCAGGAATCAATGAGCTAAAGGATGCGAAGCACTTGGCCCGTGTTAGGCTTCCAGTCAGGGCTCCTTCTCCCCTGCCTTGTGTCTTTGCTTCTTCATCTCTCTTAGCACAGCAATCCCTGTGAAAAGCAAATAAATAAAATAAATAAATAATGTGATCATGTTGCATAAATACAAACTCATTTATTTATAAATCTTTTTATATCATTTTAGACCATAAAATATATTTTTCAACACAGAACAAAATGTGAGGAAAATAATACCACATTCAATACTCATACTTTTGACCCCTTTTCTTTCTTCCTCTTCTTTTGTAAAGCTAATTAATTTCTCAAAAAGCTAGGATGACTTTCCTAATCATCTTTGCATAGCCTCCTGATTATTCCTTTAAGATAAATTATATGAATCAGATTTGAAGCTGAGTTTAGGATTTATACATCGTACATCCAACTTCTTTTCCTGTAACGTATCAGTTTAACTAATATGTATGACATTTGAAGAAATCAATGTTTCATTTGTTTGACATCTTTCATTATAAATCATTTCTGTATTTCACAACTTCCAGGACTGTTAGATATCACGAGCAATCTCAAAAAAGCAAACATGAAAGTAGAAATATTATCACTTGCATTTTAATAACAGCAGGATAAAAATTCTTATGATATTGTTCTAGGAGATAAAAGTATGGCTTGAAATGCTATACTAATTCTGAAGTCCATTGAGTGCTCTTATGTAAGAAAAGCCTACTTCTGCCAAACACCTAAAATAGTGGAAGAAAAATATACTGTGAATATGGGAGTTTGCTCTCCAAGAGAGCTTTATGGATGAGAAGAATTTTCTTCTTCAGTTTGCGCAAAATGCTGAAGAATCTTCCTTTAAGATTTTTTTTTTGTTCGCTTCACAATAAAGGTTTTATTCTTGTTCGGGGTCGTAGAAACACTATTCCATATGTCCACAGCAAAAAGTAAAAAGATGGCCTGATTCAAATTGGTGGTGTGGCATTTGGCCAAGCAGTTGCTGGCCCCAGGCTCCGTTTCCATTTCCTACAGGTGTGGTGCCTCTGGATTGCCTGGCCTCCCACTTCCCTCCTCAGCTTTGTCTACCCTGGCTGTCCTGTTCTTCCTCAACTTGCCAGTCATCATTTAGAGCTTCCCATACCCAGGATGTCTCTCCCAACCCAAGTGGCAGATCATTCCAGGAGATACATTTTTCCTGGCCTCACAGCCATCTTCCTCAGTATTAAATCCTCATTACACACAGATATTAGATCTTTATTAAAATGCTTGCTATTAAGCATCTCATTCCTCTTAGTATTATTCATACTAAAATCAAATAATTATTTGAGAATAATTTTTATTGGCCATTTTTGCACCAAATCTATGTGGACCCATTCACAGTGTTTCCCTCCCGCCCCCCAGAAGCTCCTACTCTGTTTGGTATGAGCTGGATTGTCAAAGTGGAACGATGAAAAGAATAGCAATGAATGAATGAATGGGCAGACATACACTAGTTCAAAACGTGTACTACCCTCCAGTCTTTGTCATGACTGCCGAAAGTTCCTTTTGGTGGCTTTCACACACAGAGCTCAACATTTCCATATCAGAATAATTTTCTGAGCAGTCCTCTACACCCGAACCTTTAAATTAGCTCTGGCCAGCAAGCCCCAGGCAAGCAAAGTATTATTGAACTCTCTAAGGAACTGTATTTCTTTTGACCAACATGCTCCAACAAAAAAGGGGATATAGATGAATGACCATTTTATAGCTATGTATTCAAAATGGTTAGGATAGTTATGTAGCTACATTCTCTTAATCCAATGAATAGAAGGATTTGTTATAATAGTGTTTGTAAATAGGATATAATGTTTGCATCTTGTACAAATAACCACTAGGATGACGGTATGCAATGTGTTAATTATTGGAACTGTTCTACCAATTTTGATTTGAAACTGTCTCATTGATATTTATTTCTCAATAAAATTATGGAAAAAAACATGCTCCTTCAGAGCAACATTAGAAACTCTGGAAACCCAAACAGAGAAAAGGAAGAGGGAATTATTTCTTGTTAATGACAGCAGTCATATACCTAGTACACACATGCCAGTGATTATTAAACAATTCTTTCTCAAGCAATAGCAAAAAGGTAGAAGAAGAGAGGGATAGGTACATTCTTTGGGGGATTTATGGAAGCATGAAGAAACCCAGTACAAGGCATAAACAAGGAAGTCATAGAGTTTTTTTATCTTCTCCACTTCCGGCATTAGGTAAGGCATTACTGTAGCTCACCCTAAATAGGGGATGGGTTTGCACACTGTGACTGCTCCACTTCAATCTAAACTCCTTTGGAGATTATTTTAAAGATGCAGCCAGGCAGCATAATCATACCTCTACAAGCTCCTGCTCCTTCTGAGCTTGGCAGGATGCAAGCACAAACCTGTCTCAGGTCACCACTAACTCTCTAGTAGCTTGCTTTGTGGATGGATGAGGGCAGGTGGAAGGTAGGAACGTTCATCTTCCCCCTCCTTGCTCTTCCTGCATCTTTAGAAAGCAGTTAGATTGGGGAAGCAGCTTTACACAGACAGAGGTGCAGAGGGGTGTCCCGGGGCTTGGGAATGCTGGATTCTGGGCCCCTGGAAAATCACCTTCAAGTAGCTAAACTTAGAAAACCATAGCTTCTCTATGCTTTCTCCCTATATAGCCCCTCCTCCAGCTCTATCCTTTGCTAAGAACCACATATTAAAATGTGCTCTTTGCCTCTTCTACTTCGTGATTCATTTAATTCTTCTTCTCTCAAAGTTATGCTGATCCCAGTGATTAACCACATTGCTTAAAATACTGTGAAGTTGGCCCACTGATTGTAGGATAAATACCAAACAGTTTAACATGATTTAAGTCATGTATTTCCTTTCCTTAGTTTACTATTCTAGGTTCACATTCTATCTTCATCTCGTTGTTCTTAGCATTGTTCAGTTCCTGAAATGTACCTTATTTATCATTTACGGACATTTGCACAGTTCCTTCTGTGGACAGGGCTCACAACTATTTTATGAATCAGTTCTGTTGTTATTTCCATTTTACATATGAGACACCGAGGGTCATAGTTATTCCAGGAAGTTAAACACATCAGGAAGCACATCTCTGAAATCAGGACATCTGACGCAGGGCTAAACTATTATTCGTTCCATCAGACTGATTAAGAAAAATAAATTTCACAGAAAAAGCAGAACGTCAGAGCCAGAGAAACATTCGAAAACATGTAATCCAATTTCTTCATTTTATGACAGTGAACCCCAAAGAGAGGAAATGTTTGTTCAAAGGGACACAAAGAAGAAGTGGTTTCCTCTTCCTTATTGCAGTGCAAAAACTCCAGGGGTGGAAATTTCCATCAGTTGAACACTGCAAATAAGCAAGAAGGAACATTGTGGTCCATATTTGTAAAGTAAATGAAAAGTAAAAGGCTGTGATAGATTGAGCGTGTGGTCTGAAACGTCTTCTATCAATTACACATCCACATCTTTGCATAGGACTTTACCATGCCCTCTTAAAGCATACAGATATTTTTCTATGCTGTTAATAGGGATGTGACCATTTACAGTCACTGGTATACAATGCCTGACACACACAATTTATTGGAAGAGTGTTTTAATCTGGCTTACGGTTCAAATGATTCAGTTCATGATCAGTTGGCTCCAAGGAAACAGTGGAAACAAGCAGGAGGAAAAAGAAAGCTGCTCAGCTTATGGGGGCCAGAAAATACAGCAGAGGAGCAGGGATAGAGCAAAGAGAAGGATCATGTATAACCCAAATCCATGCCTCCAGGACCCACTGAGAAGCCATGAGGATCTGCTTTGCTAGATCTAATCCAATTAAAATGACAAATCAGGATTAACTGTCATCGTAATGGAATTTGTTTTGCTTAGTGGAATATTAGTAGAACAAAGACAGAAGAAATGAAAATGTGATTATCTAGACTAACTTGTCCCCTTGTGCCCATGTAATTTTCCATGAGAATCATGTTCTACAGTGCTGATTCAAGGAGAGGGTGCAGACATCTGCAGCAGAGCAACCCAAGCTTGAGTCTTACGAACTGACCCTTACTGTACCTGAAGACCCAAAGAGAGCTATCCTTCCAATTCACAGGCCTACGTGTGTGTGTGTGTGTGTGTGTGTGTGTGTGTGTGTGTGAGAGAGAGAGAGAGAGAGA
>NDGN011546190.1:0-10946 GCA_002564285.1 Tympanoctomys barrerae | reverse complement strand
GGCCCTTGCGCTTGCCAGGGAAGCGCTTATTCCACTGAGCCATCTCCCCGGCCCCTCTTTTTTTCTCATTTATCTTTCCTTTCAGTTTAAATGACGTTTTCTCAGAGAGCTCTTCTTAATCCCTCTCCAGCCTGAAATATGCCCCCATTATTCTTTCACACAGCACATTATTTTTTTTTTCTTCATTATGCTAAACACAGTTTGCAGTCACTCAGATGTGTGTTCATTAGTCTGATGTAAGCTCCATAAGGGCAGAGCTCTCATCTGCTGTATTCACCCTACTGTGTGCCATGTCTGGTACACAGTACATACTATCAGCTTGAAATGAATGTTGGTGTTTAAGCAAAATGTTGTTGTTTAGAAGAATATGTGGTGATGAGGGGCTCCGGAAGTGTGGTATAGTACATGAACATGGGGTTGGATTAAATCATATCTTTTTTTTGGGTGACTGAACTGTTCCAAGTCCCAGTGTAAACCTTTTGAAATCAATTATTTTCCCTATTTTATTCACTGTAGTACTGCCAGTGGCTAGAAAAATGTTTGGTAAATAGTACAGCTTAATAAATTTCTGTTGAATGAAAGTTAGGATTTGATCCCCAGCACTGCAAAAACAAAAAACAAAATAGAGAAGTTTGATGTGTTGGTGCGTTCTTCCAATTCCAGGATTTTTGAGGCTGAGGCAAAAGGAGCACCATGAGTTCGAGGCCAAGGCAAATTGTAAGACATCTCTAAGAACAAACAAACATAGGCGGGGGAAGGAACTGCTATTATATGATAATAAATGACAGATACTTTTTCAAAACACAACTCACACTTTTTTTTCTAATAGTCTCATAGGCCCTGAGTTTCCATGAGAATTAGAAATGGGGACAATGAGGTAGACACAGTAGAATAATCTGTGACCTTTTCCAGTCTGACTCATATTTACCACTCACCACAGACTGGCTAGTTTCAACAACTATTTCATATTCTTCAAGCATACTGAGGCAAAGATTGAGAAATATGTGTGTGAATCTTGCTTAGAGCCAATGTCCCTAGGATAATAGCTAGTACATAGGAATGTCTATGACAGTATCAAGACTTGATGTTGTTAGGCTGAAGTGTGCATGTGTGTGTATGCATGCATGTGTGTGTGTGTGTGTGTGTGTGTGTGCAATTGTAAAGTGGTTATATGGTGATGGTACTCTCTTCTGGTAAGAAAGAGCAGGACATGTGCTTGATTGACGGTTCCCTTGTGCGTGCTACTTTGGATTGGATTTTATTCCAGACAGCTCTACTCTTTCACACCCTTCCTTTGGTATGCTAGGACTCAGGGCCTTGTAGTTGCTAGGCGAGTGCTGTGCTACTGACATATATTCCCAGTCCTACCTCATCTATATTTTTTTAAAGAAAGAGGATAGATTTCTTGCCCTTCAAAAATCATATGTTCACTTTATTTTAAGCTGCCTTTTCAAGAGAAATATGTATCCTCCTAGTTACTGTGGCTGGAAGAGACTCAGTTCTGCCACATTTACCTTTGTTTTATCTAGTTTAAGAATTTGTGAGCTCTGCAATCATTTTTATATCAGTTAATTGGGCATGAAATCCGTGAGGGACAAAGGAATGAGGGTTAGAATCACTGCAGGATGTCACAAATCCCAGAAATAGGTGAAGTGAGAATTCATCAAGCAGCTGAACCACACATTACAGCCAGACCCTGAATTACAGAGATGCAACTTCGGCAGTCAGAGTAGATGAAGGTGCTTCCTAAAGCCCTCTGCTGGTCCATAAATGTAAAATGTTTACAAGCCATTTTGATTGTCTTTGCAATTAAAATATTTAAGCAATTTTAAGTGCCATATTTACTTCTGTGGGACATTTTCCTAAGTTATAGATTCTACCCTGCTGCTGTGCTTTCTAAAGTATGTAGAAGGTATTCAAATTTGATATTCACATGGAATATCATTAAGGTTTATGACTTGGCTGTAAAGAAATCCCCATTGCAAAATCTGAATTTATATATCTTTGGGACACATGGGAGTATCGCTATTGAGATCAATGGCTTAGAAGAGAAACTACTTCTGGTGGAACTCTATTTAAAAAGGGTGGTTAATGGCACAAACTGTCATTATTATTTTTTTTTTTTTAGTTTCAGCATAACTCATTTCCAGGCTGCTATTTTATAGGACTTCTTGCCCAATGTGGAGTTCAGTGATAAATTAATCCATGTCTTCCCCAACTAGAGATGCCTCCTGGACTCCTACCACTGCTCTTTTGGTCCTTGTTCCCTAACCATTCAGTCACTTTTCTCCCAAGTTACTTATTTTCCTATAAATGAATGTCTGATCTGGTATTTCCAAAACATATGCATTCAACAAATCTAATTTCATTGTGCCTTTTATTCTAGGTCTTTTACCAGTCCTCTCAGGTTGTTATGTTATATCTCTCTCTCTCACTCTAAACATTAATAGATAAAGTCACATCTACTTTTCATAAGATTATCTATTCAGGAAAAGAAAGTCCAATTCATGATATATACTAAGAAGACAGTAGTTGGGAAACATTCCTTAGGAAATCTTGAAAAAAAAGCACATATCATTGTGATGATCAATTTAGTTTGAAATCCTTAAAGAGTGATTTTATATATATTTTTAATTTACAATATATCTTTACCCCTGATTTGGAAGAGGCCACTGGCCAAGGATATTGGTAGATTCAGTATTTTAAAATCTATGTGTATTAGTCATTTTCCTGTTACTAGAACAAAATACTCAAAACCTGTAACTAAAAGAATGAAATATTTATTTGGCTCATGTTTTCAGAGAGTTTGACCTCCAGTGGGTTGGCTCTAAGGGAAAAATGGCATGACCAAAGGATGTGGCTGAGCAAATTGCCCAACATACAGAAGCCAGGAAGCAAAGAAAAAAAAGAGGAGCCTAGGACAAATACCCACCCTTCCAGGTTGCATTGACAAAGGCCTCATTCTTTCAACACAGCCCCATTTCTGAAAGCTTATGAACTGATCAAAGGGTTTATCTGCTGATGAATGTATCCTCCCCAGAGATCCAGGCTCCTTATGAGAGCCCGACCTCTGAACCCCTGAGACTTTGGGGGAGCACTTTAGATCTAAACCATGACACTACTTACAATCACAATCATTTATTTTCTTTACAAAAGAGTCTTAGTTACTTAAAAGGAAGCCATTGTGACATAGCCATACTTTGTAAAAAGACTTGTTATTCTAGATTAAGAAATTGGAAGGTAGAAAATTATCAACAGCCTGTGATTGGTACTATAACCTTATACAATCCAGACCAGTATCACTGACTGTTTATGTTTAGAATTACAATAAATCAAAACATCTCCATTTAATTGTTTTAAAATATCTTTGTATAAATAGTCTTACACAAATATTTGGTATTAATTCATTTTTCACCTTCCTCTCTGTGATCTCTCAGATTCTAGTACTACTGAAGTGGTCTAGATTTAGATTAATGAACTTAAAGTCACCTCTGTATTACTTGCTCTTCTTTTTTAAAAAATCTTTTTTGGACATAGGGTTTTTCCTATGCAGCTCAGGCTGACCTTGAGCTTACTTTGTAGCCCAGGCTTGTCTTGAACTTCCAGTGATCCTCCTGCCTCAGCCTCCTGAGTGCTGGGATTACAGACATGTGCCACCAGGCCTGGCTGTATTAGTAGCTCTTCAGGCAAGTAGATATTTCTCATTCTTTAAACTTATTTTCTTAAAAATTGTATCTGGTCATTGGCAGTTAAATAAGGCATCTTTTTTGGTTTTGAGAGATGTCGATAAACATGGTCTTTTCAATCATTATGGCATTCACAGCCATAAAAGCTATTTCTAGTCTTCCACTACAATTTAGCTTAGTTATTTAATACCATTAATCAACAAAAAATAGAAACTGAATAAATTTTACAGTATGCAACCAAATTTATTGATCACATTTTAAAAGTAATTCATACTGAATCTCAGATTTTTTTACTAAGCCAGAAGATTTTCTATCTTGTGAAAAATAGAGTTAGTGACTATATATAAATGAGATTTTCCACCCATCAGGGTCACCTCTGTGAGATTCAAGAGTATCTAAATAGCTACACAAGATTTATTAGAGAAAGATGCATCTATGACTGATCAGGATATTTTCAGAGAAAGCCACTTAGAAAGGCAATCTTAACCTTTCTATAATCAAGTTAGTATATCATATGATAAATCAAGTGATATGAGTGCTAAAAAGAATCTTAAATATCAAGGACCAGTCTCTCGGTTTACAGATAAAATCCAGAGCATTTTCTAAGAGCAGCATTTTGGAAGAACCTCAATTTCACTAAATTGCAAGGTCATTGATGAGTGTTTAATTGTTGCTTATATCCATTGTGTTTCTACAGTGCTTGAAACACATTAAACATTCAAAATCTGAGAGGCAGTGTGATGAATCAATAAATGAGAATGATCAACATGAGTAGAGAAATTAATATGCTTTCTCTGTTGTACAGAGGGTTGTATTGCACAAAGCATACTAAAGGTTGGAATTATGAGTTTTCAAAAGCCCCCTTCTCTCTCTCCTCTCCTTCCCTCCATCTCGCCTTCTCCCCCTCCTACTGAATTTACAATCATGCATTATACATTTTACTGGCCTCTGTATATTCAGATGAACTGAGGACATAAATGTCCCTAAATGCCCTTCTTGCCAAATGCCAGATGGCCAAATCTCCAGCCAGAATTACAAATGTCAGGGGAAATCATTATCCTGAGCTCTTGTATCCTTGTAAGTCTATTGTCTTCATTCTTCAACCAGATAACTGGGTCCAGTGTCCTGTGTCCCCTGCCATGTTACACATATTTTATTCTTTAAACTATGCTTTATTTTTTTCTTTTCTTCTGTGACACAACTTTAAACAGTTCTATCTTTGGATGGATTGGATTTGAGGGAGGCAAGGATCTATTTGAGTTGAGCCATTAAAATAAAAAACAGCTCTGCACAATTTGAAAACTGAAAGATGATAGCAACGTATTATAGTCCATATTATGACACAAATGCCTATGAGGGCACACTGACACAAATAGATAATTTGAATACATAAACAAATAGGAGAGAAAGGACAAGCATTTCTTACAGTAGAATTCTAGTTGATGAATGTAGAAAGCTTTATATAAGCAGGAAAAAAATTATAATTTGAAAAACACTATGATTACAGACCAGAATCATCAATGGATATTAAAATCATTGACCATAATTTTGATGAATAACAGTATTAAAAGAAGAAAAATTATCTACTCATAAGACACTTTTATTGATTGGAGGAAATGAAGGACACATGACTACTAAATGTAATGTGAGATCAAAGCCAGAATCTAGAACCAGAGAAAGTATATTAATGTCATAATTGAAAACATTTGAATAACTTATATAGCCTAATCAATAATATTGCATCAGTATAAATTTCCTGCTGTTGATAAATACCCATTTTTGGAGAAATGGAGTGACTGTTACTATGAAACTCTACTTTTTGAAGACTTAGTTGTAAGTGTAAATGTACCTTATAATTAAAATTTAAAAATTGTAAGGGCTGGTGAGATAGTTCAGCAGACTAAGTATCTGCATGGGGCAGGGCAGAGACCAGGTTTCATCCCTCGCAACACATGCTGCAGTGGCCCGCCCCTGGGGGGCGCTGTCAGCCACTGAGACCAGATGTGTGCATGGCGGTGCACATCTGTATTCCCAGCTCTAGGAAGGCTGTGACAGGAGGATCACTATAAGTCTGAGCTGTGTAGTGAGATCTTGCACCAGATACATAAAAAAGAAAAAAAAGTAAAAGTTGTAAACAAATTTAAAAGGCTGTAACTGTTTCTTACATTTGGCTCTTTATAAAAGAAGTTTAAGAGACAGGAGCAGCCTGGGAGTGGCGTATTAGTACAGCGGAGCACCATGACAACCAAGAATAGTATTCCTAGTCCCTTTCTCCTGGCCAGCTTCTACTTTTTCTTTCAAAGGTCAACTCATTGAAGATGGCTTTCCAAAATGCTGTACCCTTTTCTGTACCTACAATGTTGGATGCAGTGTTTTGACTAGAAACATGGTCCTGGGTTTAATCCTCACTACACAAAATAGTAATAACGATGATGCTAGAGAGAGAGAGAGAGAGAGAGAGAGAGAGAGAGAGAGAGACTTACTACTTGATATAGGAAATGGAGCCAGACATTTCAGTAACTTGCCCAATGATGCCATAGAGCCAGATATTCTATTAGATCTTATTGTCTTCACTGTAGAAACTTCTGATGTTTATTATTTCATCCTCATGTCTACAAAGGAGACAAAGTCATTGTTAATCCCATTGTATGGATTTGAAAGCTGAATTTCAGCTAGAGTATGACTTCCTATGGGCAACACAGGTTAGAACATCAGGGTTAGAATTCAAGTCTCTGTCTTTTCACTCTTATTCTACTTCTCTTCTCATCCATATTCCAAGAGTATAGTTATTTCTTACACTTGACATAGCTTCATTTAGAATCTAACAGTCAAGGCACTCTACTAAATATTACAGGTACAAGAAGAGGTTATGACATTTTTGGAGTCGTTTTCAATGACGTGAGGTTTGAAAAGAAAAGCAGAAGATGGCCAGGAGCAAAGTCTTATTCCAAGCAGAAATGATGACGACTTCATCTTTAGAGAAGGCAGCACAACTCCGTACTTGCCCCTTCTGCATAGCACCGTCATGATTTCTGTTTTACTTCTCTGTCAACATTTAGTGCCCTCCCAGCAGGGAAGGATGCAGACAACTGTTGGGAAGTCTGCTTTATGTCCTGCCCACTAACTTTGCCCTGGAGATTGCTTTAGAATCTAATTTCCATTATGTCTCATTGACAAGCTTAACGTAGTCTTGATGCGCGTATATCTACATGGTCCTGCTGGGTATCCCCTTCTCTTCCCTTGGAGCAATGCCATCAAATATATCTTAGCAGAGGTGAAATGGTTCTGATAGTAGGGACCAAGAGATAGAGGAGGAGGGTGTGGCAGGGAATCTGATAAAAAAGCTTCAGGATGCATTATGTACATATCAACTCCCCTGCAAGCATGTGATCTTTACGTGCTGCAAACGTGTACCGAGGAAAATGAAGATTTATAATGATCAAATAAAGGCCTACTGCGAACTGGACAAGAGCATTGCTCTGCTGTTTTAGGGCTGGATCAGGAGAAGGATACTCACCAGAAAATGAGTGTGTCCTTCACTTGTGCCTCTGCCATTACATTTGTGAGCTGGACGTGCTACCTTGGCTTCCTCTCACAAGCTGGTGACAGGAATTTCCACAATTCTGGAAACCTGCTTCCAGATGTGTGTGCCGCCTACTTCTATGACCTTTAACTCTTTTTACCTTTATGGGTCATGTGAGTGGAACATGTCTCCTTAACTTTTTTACTGTAACTCTAGATTGCACAAGTCAAATGCTCTACATTTGCCTTCACGTGTCCAGACCGTCCTGTGCGTTCAACATTGAGATCCACGTATCACCACAATGCTGCAGTTACAGTGTAGGCAGTTCCATGGACAGCAAGGCCGGGTAATTATTCTTTGTATGGTGGGTAGTGTGAGGTCAACTTTGGTAGCATATGGAAGATTTAACCCTGGTATAGCAAGTGTCCACATGCATAATCAGAGCTCTTTAGTTACATGAGAATATTCTTTGCACAATTAGGCTCTTTTGTTAACCTCACCGGGAGGGGTTGAAAATAGTGCCTCTTACATGATTTATCCCGTTGCTACCTTTTGCTATGAGCCTCCTGCAAGATTAGGCATTGGGTTGCAAAAGCCTTGAGGCTTGAAGAGTCCAGATGACAAGCTGAAAGTTCAGTGATTGCAATTTCAGTTTAAAATGCTATTAATTATTCCTTGGTTTAAAACTTTGTAGGTTCCTATTTAATGGCTGATGCTTTTGTATAGATTCTCTGCTAATAAAATGAAATTCCCAGTCGTATCAGTTTCTGATTTTTAACATCGTGTGTTCACTGAAGCCTTGTAGCTTTACGGGTTTCGCTGATGTGGCTGGGTGGGAGGCTGGTGAAGCCTTTGTTATAGGACTTATGTCTCTCTATTATGTTATCTTTCAATCATGATTACTCCTTTTACATTAACCCTCCAAAACTCCTGTATGCTACTGAAGTGCTAATTTTGTAAGACATTAAAGTGATTTCTGTTGCATAAATGATAGCTTTCATGGCTTATAAAGTGTGCTTTGATACTCCCAATAATGTATTTTTTCAAACTTATATTGCATTGATTACATCTGGCAGTCCCATATGGTGAAACTTAGTTCCGACCTTTCCAATTAAATTACGGTTGGGAACTCTCTTCTGGGGTGCAACTCAGCAGTCTTCTAAATTTCTCAGTGACATTCAGAACATGAAATCATTTTGAAAGAGTAAATTTGCAATACAAGTGGGAACAGAGGAGAAGGTTTTCAATCTGTATTAATTTATTGTTCAAAATTCATTACTTGTATAGTATACTTTCCAAGCTAATTCTCACCGAAGACGAATAACACTGCCTTGGCAAGCATCTCT
Organism: Tympanoctomys barrerae; assembly: GCA_002564285.1. NCBI lineage: Eukaryota > Metazoa > Chordata > Mammalia > Rodentia > Octodontidae > Tympanoctomys > Tympanoctomys barrerae. The sequence goes on along the minus strand of NDGN011546190.1, from coordinate 2,391 downwards.
GCTTAAGATAGCTCCATATGTTTAAGCAGAAATACCTGGTAGGGTACTGTGAATGCCAGAAAAAATATTCTTAAGGCAGGTTCTCTAGCATCCCTCAGCCTTGTCCTGGTCTAAGCATCTTCCTGTTTTAAGGAGAAAAGGGAACCCATCAGAAAATGATATCCCCCATTCTACTCCTTCTAGCCCCCCAAAGTCCCTGTGTGCATGCACTTTCCCTTTCCCTCTGTGTGTATAGGTGTACTTTCTGCACTCTGTCTGAGGCTGAATGCTGTGTGCTACTTGAGTTCTTCATCTCATCTCCTCCACTCTCAGTCCCGCTGCTGCAGTGCCCCACCTTTAAGTCATCGCCCTCCACCCCATCTTTGTTATTAGGAATGAACAGCCCACCTTTTCTATCTTAAAGAAACTTTCCCTAGGTTGTCCCCATCTCCACCCAGCTACTGTCCCACTTTTTTTCCTTTAAGAGAGAGGGGCCTTCACCCAGTTTCTAATCTTGATTCCCCATTATTTCCTCACTTTTCTCTTTGTGTTTTGCTGCTGGGGATTGAATCCCAGAAGCAATGAGCTACATCCCCAGCTCTTTTCTAATTTTTAATTTTTGGTACTGGGGATCAAACTGAGGACCTTGCACTTGCCAGGCAATTGCCTGTGCTACTAAGCTGTCTCCCTGGCCCAGCCCTTTTTATTTTTAAGACAAGATCTCAATAAGCTGCCCAAGCTGGACTCAAGCTTGGGACCCTTCTTCCTCAACTTCCTCAGTAGCTGGGATTACAGGCTTCCACCTCTAGACCTGGTTCTCTTCCCATTCCTCCTAAACTCACTCTAATTAAGCTTTTCCTTACTCTCTTTCTACCTCCTTTCTGTCTGCATTGACTCTTGGTGATCTTGGGAGTACCTGATATGTCACTTCCTTAGCACCTGCTCTTGCATCCCAGGCCTCTGACCTCAGACCTTGGGGGCTGACTTCCTCTTTGAAGTCTTCCTTCAGATGCCACCTGGCTAGCAAAACCTTCCTAGTCTTTGTATTTAAAATTCCACAGCTCTTCTGACTCCCTCAGTCTCATCCCCTTTTTCTGAAGCACCCCAGGATGTTTATCCCATTCTAATGCACTAAATAACTTATTTTCTTAATAAGTTTCTTTATAGGAGTTTTGTAGCTTGGCAGTTTAACAGTCAAAGTTGATAGAAGTCTCCTTTGATAAGCTGAGTACTGTATAACAATGAGCAGATGCAGGAAAGTGCCCAGCCTTGTAATAGGCAGGTGAGATTGGCTTATTGTTCTCTGTTCAGAATCTGTACAGTCCTAGGCAAATTACCCCAAGTTTCTGAGTCCCAGCTGTTGTGCAAGTAGAAGTAGGGTGCTTGCACCATTCGCTCAACAAATTATGGAGCGGAGAGCTGGGCCAGGAGGCTGACTAGGTCCGTACAGTCCTGAGTTAGGCAGATGTGCGTCCTGTGCTCATGGAGCTTGCAGTCCTTGAAGAGAACAAGTAGAGGCAATCAGCCTCAAGTCAATGTAACACTTACAGCCTTGAATGTGAAGGCAGAGTAAAGCGTCTTGCTTGGGGTTGGTGCTCCAAGTTTGCATCCTTCCTCATTCTCAGACAATCACTGTCCTGCATCAGCTAGTTTCACTCCTAGACGTGTCTAGTTGTTATGCTCTCCACGTGCTCTTCACACTTATGATATGTAACAGTCACCTAAAAATATATTTCCTTCCTTCCTTCCTTTGGCCCCCACTCTGGCTGTCTCTGTCTTTCTCTCTGTGTGTCTCTGTCATCTCTGTCTCTCTTTTTTTTGGGAGTGGGCAGTATTGGAGATTGAACCTGGGACATTCACATTAAACTTACCTCCTACCTTTTAAAGGTTTTGTTATTTTAAATTTTAAGACACAGTCTCACTAAATCACTAAGGTGTCCAGGCTAGGATGGAACTTGCAATCCTCCTTCCATAGCTTTCCAGAGTTCTGGAATTGTGGGCATGTATTACCATGCCCAATTTAGAGTGTCTGACTTGAGAATTTTTTTTTCAGTAAAAACCTGAAAAGATTTTATTTGAAAGTTTAAAATAGTTCAATGCTTAATAGCCTCCCTAATAGTTGTACTTTATTATCTTTAATCATAAATACATAACATTAGGAAGCCATAATGCCTTTCCCCAGCTATCAGTTTACTACACTGGGACATGGCAGTCTTATACTTTCCTCTTGGTAAAAGACACACCTACTGTTTCAGACCAGGGATCTAAAATGTGCCAAGTCATGTCGTAGATTCCCAGTAAACTGGCTAATATCTTCTTTGATCAGCTTAACCCATTGCCAATAATTCTTTTTTAAAAAATAATTTTATTGAGAAACAAATAGCAATGAGAAAGTTTCAAAACCAATTAGTA
>NDGN011546182.1:4592-20552 GCA_002564285.1 Tympanoctomys barrerae | reverse complement strand
TTTTTTCCAATTTTCTTTTTCTTTTCTTTTCTTTTCTTTTCTTTCTTTCTTTTTTTTAGTATTTTTTGCCATAATTTTATTCCTTTTCTTTTTAAAACAGATGCATTGTTTTTCTGATCAGGTTGGATGTTTTTAAGTCTCTACTTTTTTATATCTTTTCTAATATAAAGAGCTTAAGGCCACAGATTGTACTGGCTAGAGACCCCTGTGCTATGTGAGAGCAGCACACACTGTCTTGATGCTTAACACTTATAACAAGGGCAAAACCACTGAACTTTTCAAGAATTCTTAAGCAAGCATCCTTCTAGCCAAGAGGTTAAACACTTCCACTTGGATGCCACTGATTTCTATTTGCAAATAAAATGTGACTTTTGAAATTCTAGGATATATTTTTGCAATTCTAATATGATCCTAGGCAAGTCCTGAGAAACTGATGATGTCAAAGGTACAGTCCGAGGGTGTGCGCTGAATGCTCCTGGGGCCGCAGGACCTGCTCCTTGTCCCCAGTGAGACTCTGTCTTTCTTGCATGTGGACTCTTCTCAGGAACTGACTGCACACACTGCTCTAGTTTTGACTAAATTTAGCAAAGTGTATTCATTCCACCTTTCCTGGAGAGGCAGATCTTGAACTGTAGATAAATTTATCCAGATATTTTTCTGTGCTTTGAGGCTCTTTGCAAAGTGAAAGAGCTGAGGTTGAGTTTTTGTGGAGCTTATATTTATAGACCTCTGATCTTAGGCTTTATGGGTGGAGATATGCTTTTATGAGGAATATAAAAACCCACATTCTTCACGAGAAACACATGAAGGATACAAAAGGAAGGGTCTATTGATCCTTCTGCATCCTGCCTTCTATAGTTTTAGAATCATTGCTTTAGTTTAGGTCCTTATTATATCCTGCATGAGCTGGAGGGAAAAAACCAAAACATTGCTTGAGTACTATTCCACTTCTTTCTTACAAACTATGGTTTTCTCTTTCAAATGTTGATATCATGCCTTCTGGAAGCTTTCCATGACCAAAAGCATTGTTCTCCTCATAGGGGAACCTTGTTCCTAGAGGCCTGCAAAATGTTTTTAATTTGCATAGCTTTTTAAAATCCCTTTAAGAAAATAAAGTTTAATACTGATTAAGAGTTTAATAGCAGAGATAAGTAAAAGTATAAGGCTGTTCTCAAATGCCTGATGCTTAGGCAACCTACGAGTAGGGTATGATCAAACCTCTACAGGTGCCCATTCAGCCACTGTTCATTCCCTTTGCTAGTGGCTACTGGAAAACTCAGCCATCAGAAGAGAATTATACACCTTTATCCCAAATCCAAAAAGGTCATGTTCTTGTGTAACCCACCTTGTTATTTGGGAAGGTCTAACTGAAACATGATTCCCTTTGTTTGAAATGTCCCTGTTATGGTTTGTATCTAGTTGTCCCCCCCAAGCATCACATAAATCATGAGGCAATCACCATTTGAGGGGCAGCATGTGGCTCGAGGGGTGTGGCCAGAGGACCAGGGCGGGGCTTGAGGGCCAGGCCCAGAGAGGGGTGAACTGTTAAACTGGCTAGCCGGTGCTTTCTCAGAGAGGTAGGTAGAAAGGGTTGTCCTGGACATAGCAGCACCCCAGCCTCTCCTCCAGACCCTGAAGTGTGGGGGCAGCATCTTGAAACCTCCAGTAACTGTGAGCTAAATAAACCTTTCCTTCCCTCATTTTGAGTGATGGGCATTTATCCCAGCAATGAGAGAAGAGTAACTAAGACAGTTCCTTTTCTGTCTTAATCTGTCTTCATCTTATTAATAACCATCATCCACCTATCATCTATCCATCCATCCACCCACCCACCCACCCACCCACCCATCTATCCATCCAACAGCTCATTAAAAATGTGATTTTTTTTCTCCCACTGACCATGACTGGGAGTCATTGCTTCAACTGTTGCTCCTTAGTTATTACCACACTTGTATTACATTGTGATATTTCATTGGGCATAGACTGTTTCCTGCTGTGATCCTTCTTTCTAACACTGCCTGATGTCTGTCAGTCACTCTGCAAGATAACTTTCTAGGGCTGCCCTGGCTTTGGTTTTTGCTTCTTAGCATCTAGTTTGCATTCATATCTGTTCTCTTCAGAAGCCAGGACCTAGGCTTAAATTGTGGGCACAAAAGTGCATCCCGTTTACATTACAATGGAATTTGATTACTTGTTACGCTCATTATCCATATTTTAGAAAATTGTATTTTGCTTAGAGTGTTTTGTTGGGAGAAGGTTATAAGTGTTTCATTTACAAATTAGAAGTCAATACCAATTCTTTAACTCCTAAAAGATAACTCACCTTCAATAATTATCGATATGGCACTTCTAATAATGAAGGGACTCTACCACATTACAGATGTCACACCAAGCATCTCACACAGATGATCTCATTAGGGTGTTGCTACAATCTTAAAGAAGGCTTTGCTCTTCTTGCCATCGTGGAAGCAAGAAAGCAGGAGATCTAACAAGTGACACCCAAGGAGCGTGACCTCGTACAAGGTAACAGAAGTATTAGGTGAGGTGGATTTGAGTTCAAACAGTCATGCCACTCCTTTAAGCATAGAATGAGATATTTTAAAGGCAAATTACATATAATTAATAAGACGAAGGCAAATATGTTAAACTCTACTAGTTTTAGGCAAATTATTCTAGAAGAACCTTACGTACACTTTTTAAATAGTATTAAAAAAGTGAACTTTTTACATGAGGAGTGCACCTGGTTTTATTCTTCGGAGATAAAAAACAGGGTTAGGAAAGTTGGAAGTATGCTGGTATTTACTGTCGGCTGGGATAAAGTAATTTGTTTCAACTTCTCACCCTCTGAAGGTCATGTCTGAAAACTCAAAATAGAATGAAACTCTGCAACTGAAATTCAAAGGCATGGGACCTGTTTTACTGTACCTACCTGACTGGAAATAGGTTATCATTTTTGAGATTCAAAGCAACACTCACTCATTATTTAAATAAACAAACCAGAAAGTGTTCCCATGCGTTTTCCTACTCTGTACATTAATAAAAGCACTCCAATTATAATCACTACTATATTATCTTTCCTTTGGAACACTCAGTTCTCTGCTAAATCAAATAAGACCTAGAGGTAAATAAATTTGTGTGCATTTTCAATGCTTTTACAAATGCTTGGGTTTCTACTAGGTGCCTGTCACTGTTTACAAACTTTATAGGTACTTTTATTTATTTATTTATTTATTTATTTATTTATTTTTGGTCAAGTTACAGACACTGAACACATTATCATGGACACTTCCATGGAAGAACTGCCTGCACCTTTTTAAAAAAATGTATTTAGTACAAGGGTCTACAGGGTCTCACTACACAGATTAGACTTCTAAGTGCTGTTTTCAGCCACCCAAGTGCTGGGATTACAGGGGTGCACCACCACACCCAATTGCTGTTTCAGGGTGCCACTGGGGCGGGGCCAACACGGCATGCCAGGGATCAAACCATGGTCGCTGCAATCTGCTGAGCTATCTGGCCAGCCCATGGGCCTTTTTAGACCCCAGGCAGTCTTCATCACTTTGAATTCTCCCTGAGTTCCAGGTCGGATGGAAACAATGTCCCTAATGGCATCTAAGCCATCCTCTCCGTGTATGGGCCTTCCAATGAAAGCTTACTGAGGAAGCTAACTTTTAGCAAAGGGAGAGGGTAAATTTGTAGCAGGAAGAAGAGCATAGTGTTAGAAGCTGAGAATGTGAACAACAAGCAGAAGATAAAGGCTGGGGAAGAACCCCAAATGCAGCTGCAAAGCTGAGTAGGAACGGGACACCACAGGCCCCCTGTTCTGGCAACAACTGGACAGTGCCTCCTTGACTTAGGATGGGGCGACCTCCTGATAAACTCACTGTAGCCAAAAACATCACAAGTCAAAAATTCATTCAGTGCACCTAAGAGGCTGAATATCATAGCCTAGCAACACAATGCAAGGTCAAGGCTCGGCTGTTTTGCCCTTGATCATGCGGCTAGCTGGGAGCTATGGCCCTTGCTGTGGACTGATATGCAAAAGAGTACTGTACTCCATGTGCCCAGCTTGGGAATAGACCCAAGTTCAAACTTTAAAGAACACTCTCTGCTTAACACTACTATTTTTGTGCTACTTTAAAGCTAAAAAACCATTAGTAGAGTCATGGTAAGTCTGGGACCTTCTGTACAAAGTGTGTGCTGATAGTGTGGGAAGACACACACACACACACACACACACACAAGAATTCATGTGCAATTTACTTTTCATCCACATATTACTGATTCAGTTATGTTATGAAAAGCAGACACTCACTAGTGATTTGCTGAATGGATGAGCCTAAGCCAAACTCAAGATGATTTCAAAATGAGCCATTTTTAAACACATGCATACAACCCTTTAATTAGGAACTGCATGTATTCTAGAAGTTAATTTGCAGTCAATCACTTGGAAGAAAGCAGATCATATAACTAATCACACAGGTTTATAATAGTCACAAGCCGCTTTTTAGACAGCAATCTAAGTACTGTTTATTATTTTTAATTTTTTATATATCTAGTATAGGATATGATATATCTAGTATAGGATATACTATGCGATGTGGTCTTATAGTGATCCTCCTGTCTCAGCCTCCCCAGTGCTGGGATCATAAGCATGAGCCACTCCACCTGTCTCTGATGGCCTGGCACACCTGGGGTTCCGGGGCCAGCATGGCATGCAGTACCGGGGATTGGGCCTGGTCCTTGCTATTGCCAGGCAGGCACTTAGACTACTAAGCTATGTCCCCAGTCTCTAAGCACTGTTTTAGCAAAAGGAAATTTCAAATGGTCAATCCCTATTTGCATCTTACTCCTGTGGCATTTGAAGGTCTGGGTAACTGAACCTTATTAACTAGATGCTCTTTTCTATCTACTGAGGAAAAGCAGTCACTGCAAAATAAATCAATGAACACACATAGATACAGACAGGGATGGAGGAAGGGAGGGAGAGGGGAGGGGGGGAGAGAGAGAGCGAGCACACTAGAAACTAATGTAGAATAACCAATATCCTTGTTTGCTAAATATAATCAATGCTTGTAGAATGAAAGGCTCCAGATTTGGTCTCTGCTGAACTTCAATCAAATGCAAACTTGGTAGTGCCCACAGCTCTATGCCCTAAATACCTGCTGCAGTACTTAAACTCTTGAAAACAAGTGAACCAAAGGGCTTGACAATATATTTTGGGTGCTTAGGATATAAAAACACAAACAAGAAACAGTCCCCGTCCTGGACAGAACTCACATGCTCCAGCAGGAGAAACACTGAGTTCTACCCCAGTCAGGGAAGGTTACTGCCCTTCTCCAAGGGTTCAAGGGGAGCTTCTCACAGTAGATGTTTGTGCTCAGTCCTCCCAGCCAGGGGCAGTCCTGAAGATCCTCGGGAAAGTATGGGCTCTGCAAAAGCTACTGTCTGCTAAAAATGTGATGCCTTGGGGGGAATGCAAAGGCTCAGCAGGATGACAGCACAAGAAAGGGATGGAGGTGGGAGAGGAGAGGCAGGAAGAAGGCTCCGCACAGCCCAGTGAAGCGCTGAGTGCTGGATTTCTGTCACCAGGAAGAGTATCAGAGATGAGATTCAGTCCTACGGAATACAGACACTTAGGGCCAGGCAGAAGCATGCAGTAAGAATCTGTTGACTTTTACAGCTCAGCATATTAATACAGCTTTAATTTGTTGTGGAAAAAAATCTATGTATACACAAGGTAGTTAGGATACATATCCAGGTACTTTCTCTTAGTTCAATGAGAAGAAATGTCTGTACTAATATTGTTTAGACAAGATAGCATGTCTGCATCTTCTCCTCTGAATAACTACTATGAAGACAACAATATGCCATGTATTAATTATTGTAACTGTCCTACTACCCTGTTTAAAAACTGTTTTGCTATTTTATCTTTTTTTTCCTCATTAAAATAAAAAAAATTTTAAAAAGAATTATTGAATTCTTGCTTTTAAAATGTCCAGGTTCTTCAGTCATTAGATCTACTATGTCTTGAAACTGAATAGCTAAGGGAATAACCCAACAACGAATTCTCATAACAGCGAACAGTAACTCAGAGGGGAAATCTTGAGGTACTCTTCCATCCACTACACAACCTAATGCTGTGTATAAATGCCTTAAATAAGAGATGGAAAACTGATCATATATTTTTGTACAAAAAGGAGTCACTGGCACTCTGTTGTTTTTTTTTTTATCTGCCATCTGCTTTTAAATGAAGCCCACTACAAATTAACCTATTACCTACTTGACAGAAGTGAATCTGTATGCTCACAAAGTAACCTATCATTTAGTAATAGACAGTAATGGATAGATGCAGCGGTAGATAAATACACCAATTTGTTTCAAAACATTTCCTACAAGCTATGAGTGCATCCCAAAACCTAAGGTAGAGTGATGATATTTACATATTTTACAACTATTTCAAGGGAGCCCAGGAAAAAAGAGGGTTTTTGGTACAGGACCAAAGCCCACATATAACAGGTGCACCCCATCTGGGTAATACACAGAGACCACTTCTGATCGTGGAGATAATGAGAGGATGGCCAGAGAACACAGCTGCTACTAAATGCTCACAGTCAATATGTAGCAGTCTCTTACATTAACAATACAAGTTCAGAAAGAGAGTAACACTGAAAACATAGCCATTATAAGAAGTAGTATAAATGGTTACATATAGTAATGAAATAAAAGAATTCCATATTAATTTTTGGCAGCGAAAATCATATCTAGTATATTCAACAGAGAATTAGCTCCCTCTTACAAAGGCTCTTAAAACTCCTCAACTAGGCAAGCATTTAAATCACTTACATTCTATTCAATTTAGCTATTTTTTCAACTAATCTCCTTTGATGGAGTTGTGGGCAGGTCCTGAATTCTCCCCATTTGTGGAATTTAAAGAGCTCAGTGTGGGGGAAAAAAGAAAGGGAACTGATTTTCTTACATTTATCAGTGCTAATAAATGGAATTAGATTGAAATATAACATGGTTAGTTTACTTATTACTTTTATATAGGAGAAAAATCCTTCAGGTAGAAAGCATAACTAACACTGATAATGTATGGCGAATGCTATTTTACAAATACAGAAATGAGTCTCCAGGTCTCTTCTGAGTTGACAAAAGCAGTTAGATATGTTCTCCATTACTGAAGGCATCCTTGCCTTCAATGTAAAGATGAACGTAAAAAGAAGTACACTTTAGCGAACCGCGTGGCTGTAATCCAAGCACCTGTGGCCCACATAGACCTAACTTCAACATAAAATAAAAAGCTGAGGCTAAGGAAAGTGATTTTCTCTGTCACCTCATTAATGAAGTCCCCAATGTCCCCAGGATGTGGGGCTGCAGATCGGACTGGATACTGCGGCTCCGCATGAATGGGTCTCTCATCCAGCCTCCGGATTCCTACAGGCTTGATGGCGTCAGGCTCCACTGTATCAGGCTGCTGGAGCTGGCTCAAGTCATAGTCCTAGAAAAGACAAAATCAGAAACCCGTGGTTGATGGGCACGGAGATGGGAAATCGCAACCTGTGTTTTTAAACACATGCTTCGAATGCATAGAAATGAGTGAAATTTAACATAATGGAAAAGTTGCCACTAGGAGTTTTTCATGTTATGATTAAATATTTCTCTCACACAGCTCTTTCTTGTGTGGTTTTCGTTCCTACAGTCTGTGCTCCATCTGCTTTAAACTGTTCCTCATCAGCTCCCCATAGGAAGTAGCAGTGTGACGAGGTCTCACTATAAAATGACTAAAAATCTGACAAGAACGTACAGTTGTACTATAGAAGCAAAGGAACTCATTCAATGCATACAATATTAAAAAAAGGAAGTGGTGAGAGCGCTTTTCCCTTTCCCTAAGAAGGGCCTTGGAGCCTCAAGGCCCTGCTCCTGAGGGCTAGAAAGCCGGAGTCCTGGAATCATGCTCTGTGGGCCCCTCCACTCTGGGGTCCTTTTGCTTTGAGAATGGCTTTTACATTTTCAAACTGTTACTCAAACTACTGACAAAGAAGAAGATGCTACAGGAATGGCATGCGGCCCACAAAACCAAACCTTTTTCCTTTCTGGCTCTTTACAGAGCAAGTTTGTCCATCTCTGGCCTAGGGTTACTGGGCCAGGGCTGCCGTGGGTTTCCCTCTATTGCAGCCCTGTGGGATATCTTGGAAATCCAGCCTGTCCACTCACAGAGAAGCAAAGAACTCTGCAGAAGGCTGCTCTGTACAGGCTGGGCTTTGGGAACTCTTCTTAGTTAAGGCATCAGCTGGGACAGTAATGGATACAGAAACTGACCGTAGGATGGAAATGAATCAAAATTTTAGCTTTGGCTGAATACTTTGTACTTTTCAAATCTCTAAATTCCTGTGCTATAAAATAGCACATCCCTAGCTTAACAAAAATGCTCCAATTCAACTTTAACATTTACCAAAAGTACTGATTTCCTAGTGCTCTCCTTGGTGCAGGCTGTGTCACTCTGCCTAAACTCTGCCCACAGGATTTTAGAGCCTCTCCACAGTGGTTCTGACTTACCCACAGTTGAATATTTATCTTCCTCGGCAGTGCTTTAGGTGCTGACATATGCCTGCTCATCTAACCTTCTTAGTTATTTTTCTTCCTCCACCCCTACTTTATACAGACAAGGGTAGCCCCAGAAACGTGGTCAGGATCCCAGGTCTACTGAGGCACACATGTACTGGGTGTCACAGGCTGGCTTTTTGCTCATGTGCCTATGATGCTAAGTCAACCTTGAGATACAAGCTTGGGCTTAGAGAGTACACCAAGGAGTCTGCATGGAAAGGAACACTGTGGTGGTGCTGGAGAGAAAGGCTGCCAAACTTCACGCCCATTGTGTGCCGGGCAGTTTACCAGGGTCTTGGTAAGGGTTTTCGTACTATCAATACTTTCCAGAAAAACAGTCAGAAACGTTTCATTATCTTCATTTTGGGTGAAGAAATGGATTCAGGGAGATTGAGGAACGTGGCTAAAGTCATGCGGCTGGGCTGCAAATGGGATGGGAATCAACAGCAGGGGTGTGGATCTGAATTGGTTTTAACTTAAAACCAATTTAACTCCAGGTTCACGGACATGAAGCTCCCCCTGCCCCTGTATTTCCTCACCGAGAGCCTCATCTGTCCTGCAGCAGAAGGACTGAGGTACTGGGATGGAAAGGTCCCTCCTCTCAGGAGTGCGCAGTGGAATGTGGAGGGGAGATGAGAAGGCAAGAAGGATGGGGCGGGTGGTGGAAACAGCGTAATCCTCAAGGCATCTCAGGGTACAAAGACACCTCAAGATGTGAATATTCAGAGGGAAAACAGGCATGAGGTTGAAACCTGGAACCACACAAAACCTGAGGAAAGAGCTCTGTGCATGAGAACCAACTCCAAAGCAGCAGCCAGGGAAGGGTCTTCAAACCATCTACACGAACTTGACTGAATATATTCTGAGCCTGCACCAATGTGCTCCATTTTCAATTTTATAGAATTTATAATTACTAGTGGTGGCCTGAAGTAGAGGCCCACAGTGATCTGACATGGGAAAATCCTGAAATATTAAAAGGCTGTGCGAAATAAACAGATTTCTTTACAGGATTTTGTGTGCCTTCACACCCACAAGCACTCTTTTCTGAGCCACGTTTAACTGCCTAACTAGCAAGCAAAGGACGGTCGGGTAAACTGGATAAATGCATACGGTAACAATTACCACAGCTGCACCTAGAAAGAAGAAAACTAGGTGGTAAGTGTATCGATGATAGTTAATGTTCTACCGAGGGTAAAAAATGATTTATTAGAAGCTTGAATTACATAAAAATGGGTAGCTGAATTTTACACTTCAATTTTACACTGGTGATAAATGATAGTTAATTATAAGAATATGGAGGCATTTTTTATATATATAACCAGAGAGAGAAGTAGCACAGCATGTAGGCTTAGCCTGTGCGCAGGGGCACCTGCGAAGAATCCCTTTCCCCCAATTTCTTAGCAATTCTCACTGCAACAAAAGGTTGCAAATACAAATGCATTTTGATTGGCCAGCAGTGTTTCTGAGATACTCAAGTAAGGCACCAATATTTAGACCCAGGGGCAGCTCATCTGCAAACAGGAAGCTTGCTCTGGCAGAAGGATTTGCTGCAGCTGACAGCAGCTATGCCCTCTGGACAAAGATGACACCTCCCCCTGGCCTGTTTCACTTACTAATGTGTATGTAACATACTTACTGAAGAGCATATTAATTTGTATGCTTTTACCTTTTGAGAGGCTCTTTCTACAACTGCAAGGAGCAGAAAGGAGGGTTAGTATTAAAACTTTTCTGATCATTTCTTTTTAAAGAAACAACTTTGACTTTAGCACACTGTTTAAAACTTTGATTTCTATGATTACCTGTGTTAGTTCCTTACTTTTGCTACGAAATGTTATTCTTCTATAGCTAGTTTTGAAAGAGTCTGAATGAGTTCAAGCTCAGTCTTGCTTCCTGATGCACAGTTTGATGTGAACAACCTCACTTCACTTCTTTAGATTACTTTCACTTTAACAAAATGATGATACATTGTTTTAGTTGGTTCAACATATTTTATAATTTTAGTTTTCATTTCATCTTTGATCTATTGGTTATTTAGAAGTATGTTTCTAAGTTGCATACAATTTCAAATTTCTTCAGTGATCTTTGGCTGATTGATTTCTTGTTTACACCATTCACATTAGAGATTCAACTCTGAATGATTTCAACATTTGGGTCTTGATTGCTCTCGTTATGCCAACATTATAATCCCTTTTGGTGAATGTGTCCAACGAAATGAGAAGAATGTCAGCCTGGCATCCTGGGACCTTCGTTGTACATCTTTCCATTAGAACAGGTTTATTTTGCTCTTTGCATCTTGTGCATCCTTACCTGAGCATCAATTATAATTTGTTTGATTTACCAACTATTAAGAAAGGTATGCTGAAACTTTTTACGAGCAATGTAGATTTGTTGATGTCTTAGTGACTTTTTTCCTTACTGAGACATAATACCTGACACCCACAATTCAAAACGTCAGAAGCTTATTTTGGCTCATGGTTCAGGCCAGCTGAAGGGCAGAGCGACACATCAGAGAGGAATGGCAGAGACAAGCTGCTCAGTTCCTGATGGCCAGGGAGCAGAAAGTAAGAGCTGGGAAGGGCGAGAGGACTTTCCAGGCCATACCCCGTATGCGCCCCTTCAGGAGACCCTGGCTTCTAATGGCAAATCAGCACAAAGCCCCCAAAATCTGCTTCTAGAGCTCCAACTGTGACCTCATGAGGCTTTTGGGGGATGCCTAGACTTACCTCATAACAGTTGGTTTGTTCAGTTGGTCTTTTAAGTTTTATTAATGTTTGTGGTTCATATACTTTAAAGTTATAAGGTTGAATGTTTATGGATTTACTGTACATTGTCTTATTAGAGTTAGTTTAATCCCCGGTTCCGCAAAAAGTAAAAAGACAAATAAAGTTAGTTTATACATAAAAAAAAAACAAAACCCTTCTCTGATCTTGCTCAGTCCTTTTGACCATCAACGTAGAAGGCTCACAGAAGGTGTCATTCAAAATAAGTGTGTTGGATGTAATTCCAGTGATGAAATGTAAACCAGACATCAGATGCAGCAGAAGTGCCTGGGATGACATGGCACAGCACAGCAGTAATTCACAATGCAGAGGGAGAGACAGAACACTGGTCTTATACCTGAGAATCACTGCTGAGTCAGTCCCCCATTTTTGTGAAACCTGTTTAGCTCTTCAGCTGTAATGCTACCCCAAAGACTCAGAAAGTCACTGATTTACAGGAAGTTAGAGAAGTAACAACACATGCCTGACTGCTTCCTTGGATGGTTTCCTCTTGTCCATCGCAAACAAGAGACATAAAACTCTGAGAGTAGGAGGGACAGCATGGGGGCCCCCTCTGCTCATGGGAGTGGGTTTTATTTTTATGTCCCTCTGTATGATATGGCAAAAGTCCTGACTTAAGAGTCTAATTCTAGGGCTCTTGAAAAAGATTCACCCCTTCGGAATTTGCTAAATTATACATCTTTACAATCCCATAATGCCTTACTCAAACATACAAATTACAGTATGTAAGCTGAGAATTATCCTGAGTATTATAGAGACAGAAAATGTTCTCAAGGTCTCTGAGTTCACAGCTCTACTCCTCCAAAGGAGAGACAAGCAAAAAAAGAAACCTATACTTGATTCCTAAAACGCTACCTGAAAATTCTCTCATGACTGTCAACACTTACAATGCTAACTTCCTAAAAAAATTAAATTTTCAAATCAAAGTCAAGGCAAATCTTCTTTTAAATAATGTTTGGAATGTGTACTAACTCTCATTGAAAGTTGGCATCCATATAAGTATTTTAGACTGCTAACCTTGTAAATAACTTAAACAACTTTGGTCTATGTTTCAATTCAATACCAGGAGAGTTAACAAGATGTTAATAAGCAGATAAAAATCTGGCTTGAGCTTTTCTTATTAAAATTCCACTACTTGCAATCATTTATAACTCATCCTGAAAATAATAGCAAACATCTACATTAGAGTATTACGTTGTGATATAAAATAAAAGCAAATGAAAATAAAGCAAAATGAAATTAAATTTAAATAAACAGCAGCAGAATAAGCTGGAATTCTGGAATCCCAGGAAAATATTTCAGGAAAGCACATTGCAGGCTGGACCTACATAATCGCAGCCTATTTTAGGAAGTGATGAAAACATTCATTTTCCATCTACCAAGACACAAGCAGTGCTTCCTGGGTGCCAAATACTACTTTCAACTGTAAGAGGGTGAAAGAAGGAAATCAACCTTTCTGATGTCTGTGAAGAGTCCCAGGAGAAACTTAGCAGAACCCTCCCAAGTTCGCCCCTCCTCCCGCTCCAGTGACATCGCAGCTCAGAGAGGTTAGGGCTCTGACCAAGGTCACAGACCCAGTTAAGCAGCAGCAAAAGGTAGAGCAAAGATGACCAGAGCAAGAGAAATACATGCACCGAGTAGTTTACAGAAACAACAAATGCAGCCACGCGTGCCGGTGGGCAAAGTCCGGGTGGAAGCACTGGAGAGGATCATCCAAGGAGGCAAAGCTGCTGCAAGAGCAGAGCGGATGGCGCAGGACAGCCTGTCCTAGGTCTGTGCACAGCTGATTATGATGAGTCTCACTGCTGCTTAGGCATCAAGGCGTCTTCTCTTAGGTCCAGCAAGGGTCTGGCACAGAGAGGCATGTCACAGCCGACAGGTGAGGTGTCACTAGCGGGCACGATGGCAGACCACAGAGCAAAGCCATGTCCACCTGCACAATCTGTCCCAAACAACACGACCACAAGCATTTGCCCTGGCCTTCAGGGGAAGCACAACCGCAGGTCTGGGTCCCCAAATTCCTCAAGGCAGCAAGCTCCTCCCCTCTTTCAGTCCTTTGCTCTATCCTAACTTGTGGCTGATTCTGCTCCCACCTCAGTCCTCTCCCATGGGACTGAGTAAAATCAACAGCCACGTTGCTTACACAGAACTCCCCTCGGCGCCTTTAACAGTGTAGGCTGAAAGGAGTCTTCTCTTAGGCCCAGCAAAGGTCCCACGCACGGATGAAGGAGGTCGGCACCCAAAGGGCAAGGTCATTTACCAGCCTCCACTGATCAGAGCCAGCGATGGGATGTTTAGCTCTCTCACGCGCCAGGACTTTTTATAGCAGTAAAGGGAAAGTCACTTGAAGTTCTCATACAAATGGAGTAAGTGTTTTTAGGGTTTTAACACTGCATAGCTATGAAAAATAAAAAATCTAACATGAAAGTAAATGAAGGAAATTCTGAAGGAAAAGTTTTTTTAAAAAAGCACCTGGAAAAAAGCCAGCTGTGGTGTGGGTAAGAAACTCAGACACAAAAAGGAATGAAAGGTGAAAGAAAAAAACCCACATTATCATCTCACCTTCCTTAGCTCCTGGCATTAAAATAATTGAATAGAATAGTGATAAGGTGCCAACGCATCACCATCCAGCTGCTGACAAGTAAGTTGAAACCCCTTGTAAGATTCCTGTAAATTACATTAAGACCTGATTCTTCCCCAAGCACATTATGATGGTGACCCTTGTCACAAGTGAAGAAATGTAAAAATCTAGAGCTATGGACTACTAAAGTTCCCCCCAAAGGAAAGATCTGCTAAAAGCTTTTCTGGATTTAATTATCAACAGCGATAAAGTAACTGACAGAGGCTTAAACTATATAAATGAAGTTTATATATATATATATATTTTTCCCCCCTGCCCAGAACCAGGGATTGAACTCAGGCCCTTGGACTTGCCAGGCAAGCCCTTATTCTACTGAGCCATCTCTCCAGCCCTGTTCATATATATTTTTAACCTCACTGGACAGTCAGGCTTTGTGCCTCTCACAAGGGAGGCAGTCTAGGCCCCCTGAAGAGGGCAAGAGGGAACACATTTGTTATGGTTCCTACTTCTTGGCTTACTGAAAATGCTGTCCTGCCACAGCTTCCTTTCAAGGGAGGCTCTACAGGGTGTTCAGGGGTCTCACGACTAGATTGGACTCCTAGTGATTGTCCTGTTTACAGCCTCCCATGAGCTGGGATTGCAGGAACGCACCACCACGCCCAGTCTCAATCGCCATCGCAGCGCACCCCGGGGGCAGGGCCGGCACGGCAGGCCCGGGGAATGAACCCTCGGCCCTTGTGCCTGCTTGCAGGCGCTTTACTCCACTGAGCTACTTGGCCGGTCCTCATAGCTTCTTTTCAAATGCTACCAATTTCCAGAATTATGAAGGAGCCTAAGCTTCTTTCTTGGTGAACAATCATGGTTCTTGTGCTAAAGAATCATGTGAAAGCCATTTGTTCATTGAAAGTATTTAATAAACCAGAGGGATGACAACTGACCAGATCTGAAATGACCACGGTTTAAATTTTATCAGGACACACTCACACTGCGTAATGTTGCACATTCTTTTGGAAAATGCAGCCAACACACAGTTCAGGTCCAGCTGAATGAATACTACCGACAACCTCTAAAGCTTGGCTACTGAGCTCCTGAGCTTTTGCCCTAATGTGTTTCAAAAGAACATATTTAAAAATCATTAAAGCTTAGTATAACACCTCTGCTAATTTAAAGAATACAGGGTGAGGACATAAGTAAAGAAGGAAGAGTTGCTAGAAAAACAGACATGTGGCTAGAGAAAGCCAGCAGAATCCAGGAGAGGAAAAGGCCCCCGGACAGGCGATAGGCCTCTTGAAATCCAAGACAGTGCTTCTCTCTTAAGGTTTGTAATTTCTTATTCTTTCCATGCAATTTAGCTATAACTGTCTAAAGATAAATACATTTCTTAACCCTACCAAGAAGTGTATGTCTTGGGAGATAAAAGGAGAGCCACTAAATGCATCTCGAGTGCCACATTTTCAACCCAAGATCCAACTTCTTAGAAAACAACAAAAATGCCACCACTTGGGTAAAGATCAAAGTTGTTCCATTTCAGCATGACCTATTATTTAATCTTGGGAGAAACACAAAAATAGGTACTAAAGAAGCATTATTTGGTAAGGAACTTTGAGAGAGAATCAAAATCCTTCCCTCATTTATGACATAATTTTTGAATTTCCTAAAAAGAATATTCACTGTTTTAAGTCAATTTGTGCATGAAGAAAATTCAGCAAAATGACCATAGTATTGAGCTGAAAAAAAAAAAGTATTTTGAAGTCAAAATCCTGATTCAGATTCTGGGCCTGTAATTTAAATGTGTGCTCTTGAGCAGAATACATATAATTTTTTTGTCTCGTCTTAACACTGATGTTCAACCTTTGCATAAAAAGCTACTGAGGGTTTCATTAGTAAGTCTAGAGAGGGGCCAGGGAGATGGCTCAGTGGAATAAGCAGTTCCCTAGCAAGTGCAAGGGTCTGAGTTCAATCCCTGGTTCCGCAAAAAAAAAAAAAAAAAAA
>NDGN011546176.1:3236-14743 GCA_002564285.1 Tympanoctomys barrerae | reverse complement strand
TTTGTGCTTATAAAATTACATTTGAAATCATTCTCAAACCATTTGTATACCAATTGGCTCCCAGAAAAGCCAATAGGTAATCAGTTAGATATAATAGGTGGACACTATTTAACATGAAATCTGAGGAAGAAGTCATGTAAGCAGTCCTGATGACAAAAAAAAGAAAAGTGACCTCAATTTGTGTGCATGACAGATATTTAAAACCCCTGGGAATGAGGGCAGATAACAAAGAAATAACTAATTGCTGTTCAAGGTTACAAAGTTACAAGTTGTTCTATATAAAATGAAATGTTGAAAAAATTAATTAAAAGACTTTATGTATTTTTCACATATTCAAAGAGTGAGACTAACTAAAACCCTTTATTTATTTATCCTCTGATGAGAGTTACTTAGGGTGTTTCATATTTGAAAACAGAAACATACATAAAATGAAAGCTAAACCATAACTAACATTAAAAATATATTAGTAAGGGATACAGATTTATAGACATTTTACAAGCTTTTTAAACCTGATAGTAGCACTTTCAGTTAGTACTTGTGTAGCAGACAAATTTCTGATAAACTAGTCAGTGCTGTCCAACTAATAACAAAAGTGAGATAACCCAGTGAGAAATTTTACAATGAAGTTGAATATAACTGTAGTTGATTAAAGATTTTAAATTGCAATTAGGGTTTACTGATCCATCATTTCATGATTAGGACGCTTCTGTATATTCATCAGGTGCCAAAAGACTATTGACTCCACATACACACTCACTCTAAGGTTTATCCTGCGGCCAAACATGTCATCATAGCTTGTATGTGTGGAGCTTCACAGGCAGTAATCATTCACAGAGTGACCCGTGTTAACATAGTACAAACTGCCCCCATACAGTTCCCAAAATCATACTTGCTCTTAAGGAGATGTCGCTATATGTCAAAGGGTGTACCAGTGACACAGACAGGACACCCACATTAGCAAGCAGCATATATCTAGCATTCTGCATGCACTGTGAAGCAGGGCTTTAATTCCATCTTGGGTTCCAAACAGGAACAAGTGGGCAAAGGATGATGATCCCAGTGAATAATACGTTTGATCCCAGAGAAATGTAGAGTTTCAGTTCCTTGGAGGTATCAGTTTTTAACAACTGTGTGATCCCATAGGGATACAAAACTATAGATAGATGATAGAGGGATAGAGAGATAGATAGGTAGATAGATAGATAGATAGATAGATAGATAGATAATTACTTGATTGATCTAATCATCAATAAAAACTGATAGGTTGAATACACTTCCACTTACATCTGATATTGTGACAGTCACAAATATGGGTAAGTTAGCCATTCATAGACAATACTAAATGAAAGTTTCAAGAAAGGTTATAGTTTGATTTTTATTTTTGCAGGATTATTAAGCCAGCTTGACTGATGATATTAGGTGATTTAGAGACATGAAAAAGTTCTATTTGAGTATGCATTAAAAAGAGCATCATAGGGCTGGTGAGATACCTCAGCAGTCTAAAACATCCAATTAGGCAAACTTAGACAAAGTGTGCAGGGACCACATCTTGATCCCCGGCATCACATGCCCCACCAGCCCTGCCCCCAAGGTGGGCTGAGCTGCCCACAAAAATATTAAATTAAATTAAATTAAAAGAGAATCACACCCCTCTATGGGGCCATCTGTGATGCAGGAAGCAATCTTGAACACTTCCAGTGCTCTTGAGGGAATTTGTTTGGTGATTTGTAGTCTTATTCCTGATTCTATAAACAAAGACAATCAAAAGCTGCCAAATCTTCTTTGGGGACCAAGTATGGCCTTCAAAACTCAAACACGCATTCTTCTTATACAATATTCCCTCAGTCAGATCGTCATCTTTTCCCTTAAGGACAAAGTGTGCTTTTGGATTCATCTATGGAATATTAAATAAAAGTTTAGGCTTCTGCATATTAATAAGTATTTCTAAAACTAGCAAGAGATCACTCATTTATCTAAATGACAGCAATACACATTTCTACATTGAGTGTTTTTACTTTAGGTACACAGATTGTGTGCTCTTCTTTACATAACCTTTAAAATGACTTCTCTACCTGAACCTATACTTATGGGTTTCAATAAATATTTGAAAGTTTACAGTTATGAATTCAAGGTAGCTACCAACAAGTTTCTCATAAAGTCCTCATTAGACTGATGGTTATGATTTAAATCCTTGTAATCCAACTGCATTTAATTTCTCTTAACATTTAAAAGAAAAATACACTAATCAATGATGTAAAAAAATAAATTTAAATTTTCTTAGATTTCTATGAGCAGGTGGGTGCCCTGGTAGCCTCTTTGATGAACTTGTGTATATCAGAGTGTCCCATACACTGATAAGGACAGATGGCAGCATGGTTCCTTACCTACTATTAGAAAAAGGGGCACAGCTAAAGACATAAAAACAGTTACATTGACGTTTAATTGATACTTCAAGTTTATGTGTCACAAGTTCTACCCTTCAGGAAATAAATTCCTACAGACAAGATCACTTTTCTACAGTTCTATCCTTCAGATAAGCTTTCCATTCAGTGATAATTATTTTATGATCTTTCTACATTATAAGCAGTTTACACATATTTAACCACAAAATCTAATTCTTACAAATAAACATCATCTCCACTGTATCAAAGTCAGAGAGATGGAGTAGCTTCCACACAATGACATCAATAACACATGGCCAGCTGAGCTCCCGAGTGCTCTAAACCTCAATGCCTTCATGCCTGGAAAAAATAAATGAGCATTCTTTCTTTTACTGGTGAGTCACTCTTTTTCTTTTACATAGCTATATAAAGTTGTTTAAATATCTCTTAATTTCCAAAGGAAAGTGTATTGCTAGGCACCTAGTTTGAATTTCTTCCTCCTATGCCAAAGTATCTCTGGCACCATGAGTGGACTAGACCCGTTTACTTTTTGCTTAATCGGTCATATCGCAAACTTAACTACACCAAACATTTGTCCTATCAACACTTGATTTTGAAATAAATAATGTTCACTGCATATCCAAGAGAGATGAATAGAAATAAAGACACGTGGGGAAGGTGAAGCAGGAAGATCACTAGTTTGGACCTGGCTTAGGCAACTCAGTGACTTATCAAAATCTACTCCCAAAATAAAAAGAATAGAAAAAGACTGGGCACGTATCTCAGTGAAAAGATCTTGGGTTCAACCCCCAGCATCACAGAAGGAAAGGAAGGGAAGGAGGGAGGGAGGGAAGGAAGGAGGGAAGGGAAGCGAGGGGAGGGGAGGGGACGTGGGGGAGGAAAACAACATGGTTTCCAGTCCATGTAATTTATTTTTTAGTTTGAATCTAAATGAAGTGAGACATATTTGTCCTTTGCGCTTTTCCATGACTAGCATTGAAATGATCTTGTTTTTACAATAAATTCATCTCTAGATTTGAACATTAGCATCCTCCACCTTGAAGGACACAGAACAGGGGAAGGAAGCCTAGAGAGATTCGCCAAGGCTACTTCCCAGCTGCACTATCCCACATTAAACACTCCCTGCCTCCCTTTTGACTTCGCCGTTTTCTGTCACAGACCGGGCCTTGATGGCTAAGAGAGCAGGAAAAGGACCCTTGTGCTGTCCTAGCTGTTGGCAGCACCCAGGGGGAATAAAACCAGAGCCAGCAGCATCTCTGACATGAATACTCAATCCACTTCAGGGAATCTATTTAGAAAAGAAAAAATGCCCCCGGCCAGCACAGGAAACATGGCCCCTCTGCTACGGTGCTTGTCCCCCTTTCCTCCTCCTCCAGTCTCACAACGATTTTGTTTCTTATCCCTCATCCCTCTTCGGCCCGACTCTTGTTTGTCTCCCTGTGTCTTTTTCTTAGCGCATGAGATACAGAGTCATCAAAGCATGTAGAGCCCTAGAGCAGGAAATCAATATACATTTCAGCCAGAACGTAATCCTAGTTAATACTGAATAAGACCAGAGATTCCTGGAAAGAAGTGAGAAGTCGAGTGGAGCTTCATGACCGATGAGGAAGGAGAAGATTCAGGTGCTCCACTTGCTGGACCACATTCCAGTGGGGCAAGTGCGCCCCCAGCGGAGGGCAGGGGTGCTGAAAGCTGCTTGGTGGACCCAATCAGACAAAGTGCCAAACAAGGGGCAGCAGATATGGCCCACACTGGTAAAAAGGAGTATGTGTCCCTTTACAAAATACTTGACAATGGTTTGTTACATTTTTCCAAAAGCTGTATTTTTAAAGGCCCAAACTAATTCAACCTAAAAATTAGAAACTGCTAATAGAAAAACAACCGCAAGACAATGTTTCAGAAACTCAGTTTTTCTCTAATTTCCACTTTCTGCTTAGCCTTTCAATGAAACATATTTTCTCATTATGCAGCCCTTCGAAATCAGTGTGCTACAGACTTGGCATAATGGTGTGCTCCTGTAATCCCAGTGCTTGGGAGGCTGAAAACAGGAGGATCACTGTTCAGTCAGATCATGAGTTCAGTCTGTGCAGTGAGACCCTATAGACCCTGTACTAAAATATAAATAAATAAATAAAGTTTAAAGAAAAAAAGAAATCGATGAGCTCGGGAAACTAGAGAAAGGGGGAAACAGTTCTATCATATCTATCATTAAAACACATCAAAGTGTTTTAATAAGAAAACGTTACGAACATCATGTAAGTAGAAGCAAAATATGTGTAATTCTACTACACATTCTGTTGCCTTCAAAAAGTAAAATAAAGAACTTTGATTGTGGGATATCCTCTCTGAAATTCTTCAAATAGTTCTGGCAAGCATTGCTGGCTTTCTGCTTTAGTGTAGTTCTTTCCTCACATACACAGCATTGTGAAATCGCTAGACAAAATTTATGTAAATTTGTTTTCAATTGAGTTCTTAAATATTCAGGGCAAAAATCACATAACATCTGCCCCAACTACACTATACAATAGAAATTATACAAGAGCTGATCAAAAAATATGAATGCAAAGTATTACAAACAGAAAGAAAAACATCATAAATTTTAAAAGGGTCACAATGTGAATTATGATTAATTCCATCTGGAACATAAACTGAAGGTTGGGAAAATTATAAAGTATACAAATTTTCATCTGGAAAAAAACAGTGCTTAAAATTTATAGAATAGTTAATTGGGAATTTATAAAATTGTATAATAATTTTTCATTATGTTTTTCTAAATTGTTCAACTTGATTTTTTATTTTAAAAATGACAAAACAAAACATAAATCTTTTGTAATATTTCTGTTGCCTTTGGAAACTTCAGCAAAAATAAAAGGGTCTCAACTAACATTTGAAAAGGCCACCAAGCCAGGCATGCCTGTAATCCCAGAACTAGGGAGGCTGAGGATCAGCCCAGACTGTAAAGTGAGTTCAAAGCCAGCCTGCACTGCATAGAGAGACCCTATCTGAAAAAGGACAAAAACAAAAAGGCCACCAAACTCATTTCTGACAATATAGTAGACTGAGTTTTATGTCTATGATATTTATAGAGATAGGCAAATATATTTATGAAGATATAGATATCTCTGTACCCCTGTTATTATTATGTACAGAGATCCCCCAAAGGCTCATACAAACATAGTGGGGTCTTGGAGAGGTGATTGGATCACAGGAGGTGGAGGATGGTGATACTCATTAGTGAGTTAGTACATTGCTGAGTTTATAGGTGAACGTGATGTTAACAGATGAATGGCCTGGAAGGGAAAGGGTTTCTCTCACTCTCGCTCTCGCTCTCATTCTCGCTCTCTCTTGCTCTCTCTCACTCTCTCTCACTCTCTCTCGCCCTCTCACTCTCTCTTGCTCTCTCACTCTCTCTCGCTCGCTCTCTCTCACTCGCTCGCTCTCGCTCTCCCCCTGCACCTCCCTACAGCACCATCCCATGGGCAGCTTCTCCTCCCCCAGGCTACTCTGCCTTACAGCCACCTGACCATGGACTGAGACCTCTGTAAACTGTGAGCCAAAATAATCTCTCCTCCTTTAAGTTGTGTCAGCAACTGTGCCTCTCCAACCAGAAAGTAACAAAGACAATCTTCATCTATGAGATACTTAGTGATGATAGAAGCCAATCTCCCATTTTCACCTTTTTACTAAACCTGACACCTAAATTTCAGCCACATTCCCGATCTTTCACTGCACAAAAGTTTCCTTTTCTAGAACTCCATATTCTGAGTAGTAGACTTTTTAACCTTTTCCCCATCTACTCAGTGAAAAAGGTTGCCTTGATCCCCATAACTGCCATACAACGGAATCCATACCAAAACAGAATTGATGTGGCTTGTCTGTTTCATCTGTCTATATTTAATCCTTCACAGAAACAAAGAGTAAACAAAGAAACTGAAATTGAAACATTGTAAACTTGAAATTACTTTACAATTTCATATTACACATGTAATTTCAAAATATTTAGCAAGGAATTTTATCATACTGAAATTACAAACAACATTGTCAGAGGATAAAATTACAATAATTGAAGTTAATGATCTTAGTTGGCTTCATTTTTTATTTTGGAACAAGACAATATTTCATTTTGTGAAATAGAATAACTGTTCTGATGAGCCAAGCTGAAAGGGATTGTTTGATAGATAGAAAAGGACTACAGAAAGAGACCAAGTAGACTGGAGATGGTCATTTCTGAGATACTTTTCCATGTAGGGCCGGAAAAGACAAAACAATGCGAACAATAACTAATCGGTTAACATCAACTTACTTCATGTTTCTTTTTTTTGGGGGGGGGGTAACGAATGCAAAGGAAATTTATCGTACCAATTGAAAGTGCTCCATTCAGGGATTTGACTGTTATCCCTAAATTTGATTTCTTGGAAGGTCACATGACAGTTCAGTTCCTGCTTGGTGGTATAAAATTTGAGCATGAGTAACTCTGTTTTGATCTTCACCGAGGCTTATTGGTGCGTAGTGCAAGGGCTTAGTTTAAAACAATGGCTTCCTGTAACATTTACAAGAACGCAAATACTTATTTATTTATCTCAGTTTTCACTTTGCTTTTTAGTTTAGCTGTTCATGGAAAGCCATTTACAAACTTCACTCTAAAAAGTGAGCAGTACAGTGTAGAGCTAGCTCATCACTGTTTCAGATGAACAAGTGGCACCGCTCCTCTGTTCTATCAACTGTTTCCATAAGTTCATCAATGGATTCCAACACCTTACTCATTGTACTTATCCAGTGCACAAAGGAATTCTCTTTGGATGCAGACTGCCGTCACATGTCACCAGCATTGATGCTAGACCCTGTGCAGGGAGCTGGCCTCTATCTTTCCACTTCATCAAATCCTCATCATTTTCTAATCACACATGAGAGCATCCTTTTTCCACCCCAACTATTAAATTTCCTTTTCTTCTGCTCATATTTAATTCTAATATTATTTTAGCTCTGAAACGTTGGCAGTGTTAGCATGCATATAAAAAGCTATGTAAATGAATCATTATCGTGTAGATAATACATGAGAATAACAGTGCAGTTAGCTATGCAGACAAACCAGAAACGCGTGTAAGGGCACGCCGTCCAAAGAACTGGGAGTGTCCGTGCTGCTTGACTTCTGATAGATATCTCCACTCTGCAAAATGCCTTTATCTGTGTAAATGAGCATTGCTGAATAACACAGAGAAAGTTCTTTTGATTATGCACACAAATATTCAAAAGGAAGTGCTTGCAGTAAAATGTTGCTCAGCCCTCTGAACTCCCTTCTTTTAATAAAAATATTTCAAACAATCCTACAAACACTTTGTTTTTATGCTAAACCATTGCTGTTACTTTCCTGTGGGTCACTTAAAATTACATTCATTCTTATCTAGCCAACAAGTTCTAGTCTCACTGTGTACATGAGATACCAGCTTTTTTACCTCAGGAATAAAGGAATGTTTGAAATGAGATAATTTTCACATGTTAATGGCAGGAGCCTATTGATCCCAAACTTTATGTAGTAAAAATAATATTTAGTAAAAATATTCCTGTACATTTATACAGGTGCATGAGTTCTTATTAAATGTTAAAATAATATAAATGTTAAAATCTCAGCTATGTAGAAGTGTCAGAAAGTCTTAGACCTTCACTTACGTGGGTGCCATAAATTTTACCTTGAAATTACAGGTACTCTCTTTTTCATACAAATGAGGTCATTATTGATTGGCCTCGGAAATGGACTCAAGACAGGATTCATTTAAACTCCATTCCCTTAGGAAAGTAATGTTTTCATAACAATAATAAAAATAAAATATTTTAAATGCAAAGCTCTGTATTACCTCTCAAGTTGTTCTTTTCTAAACGTCTCCTAAACACAGCCTAAAAGCTGGCTTTCATATAAAAAAAATAAGATCCCTTAGGTTAAAAAAAATCAATTTTAGAAGTAGTAATATCAATTTCCTTGGCAGAATTACTGAATAGAGTTTTATTGACTGAATTTGAGTTAGTAAAAAAATTAGTAATGCTAGTAAACAGTTATACTATGCAAATCCTGGTGATAAGAGTAACAATGGCTCATTGTTCACAAGACAGAGGTGGAAAACATTTTTGAACAGTGTAAAATTATATGTATTGTACTTTACCGTGAAATTTCAACTTGAAAAACCTTAGATCATTTAAAAATCTATTGAACCTCTTTACCACTACCTTGACTTTAAATTGTTTTTCTATATTTCTTAGAAAAAAGAACTGAGACTAACAAGTAGAATAAAAATAAAATATTCTGCCTTTCAATTTACATTTCCTTAACTGCGTACTTATACTGACTGAATCCAGCAAACTTCCTGAGAAGCCCTTACTCTTGCTCTTGGGTCTTTTGTCCTGACCTCTGGCATGGGGAAACTTTGGCCTCATAGAACTCACACAGTATACTGTCATATTTCCTTCTTTCACTTGGCCTGTCAATGCATCTGCTCATGACAAATACTTTTTTGTGCCGGCTTATCAATCTCCATTAAACTGACCTACAGTATTGTTATTCTTTTCATTATTCCTTTAGTCTTTCTCATTCTCCATTTTTCCATAATTATTTTCATTCACTCAGAGTTTCCAAAGTTTGTAACTAAATACTCCAGCAAAGTATTCCTTCAGGGATACAAACATGATCTATGACCTTCTGAGGACAGTCTCTCCAAATCATTTCTAAAATACTAATTATGCTATACTGTACCTGTCAAACTATTTCTCCCACTACTCTCAGAAGTCAACGTCAAAACAAGACGGCCATATGTACTACTGTGCTTAACTCCATAACACTTGGAAGTAGCTTGTCCCCTACACTGTGAGTTCATTTAAAACGTGACCATCTATTAGTTCTGAGTTTGTTTGCTGATCAGTGGAAAACAATAGAAAAACATGATAGGATAAAAAGAGTATGATTTCATGATAATAAACTAGGGGAGACTCGAAAAGGCATGTCTGTCCAGATATCTGCTGGTATAAAGAGTGAGCCGACATGAAGGCCATGTGATCTCCTTCAGGAGAAGATACTTTCTAGGCTTTCCGACCTTTTTCTAGGAAAAGGGCAGGAGAAGATGCAAACGTCTTTCCTGTTTTGGCAATTTTCTCCAATCTATTCATTTAAAAAAAAATTAAGATGCTGAGGTGCAATGTGTGAATAAATGTGAGTCCTGAACTTCATCGGTGCTATCTGATGCTTGTTACTTTATTTATATCTGTTTCTTTTTAGAAGCTTTTTACATATCTTTAGTGTCCTCAGAAGTTCACAGTTACAGTCAAGTGCTCTTGCTTTGCTTTAGCCATGCATTATACCAGGCGTTTATCCTTCTGCTTAACATATCTACCTTTATTACACCTTTGATGGTGCTATTAGTTGAATGTTGGTCCATATATTGATTCTCTATGTTTTATCTCTTATCTATTGTCATTGCTCTCTTCACCCTTTTAGTTTATTTCCTGAGCAACTTCCTTGCCTTTGTCAAAGCTTTTATTTAGATTTGTTTTTGAAATTGTACTACATTTCCAAGATCTCTTCATGTGTGACTGATAGTTTAACAAAATAACAAAGACTCAAAAATGAATCTAGTTTAAATGTTACCACTGGCATTTAATGAAACATATACTTTGTATGCCATAAGAAACTTCCCAAACTAAAATATGGTATGAGATAATTAGCAACTATACTGATTAACTTCTAATTTGCTATTACTATAAACAGCAAAATATTAAGTAAAACTAAAATTGGACTCAGTCTTTTAGTCAAAATTGTGATGTAGAAAATACATCAAAATATATTTCTATCCTCCAATTTATTCCTTTGTAAAAATGAAAGTTAAATATTGTATTGTCTATAAGGAAATATTTATTTGTACTCATTTGAAATGAAAGATGAAAAACATTTTTATCTACTTCAACTGCATTATTATGCAAGTAGCAAACTTGCAAAGCCATGCAAATTTCATGTCTATCTGGAGTCACTGGTTGAACCCATATTAAGTAAGAAAAGGCTCTAAAATCACAGTAATTGGCAACTAAAATGTTCACATTTCATTATGTAGTTGTTGCATGTAACTAACACTCTATCATAAGAAATTCATTCAAATCTACCTTTGTTTTATTGTTTACTTTGTACCTATTTATAGATTTGCCCCTTCTGAAGATATGAAGAATGTGAAATCAGAGAAACAAAGAAATGCCGATTAGATTAGGATTCAAGCCAGGTATCTGAAAGTAGGCGCTGGTATTTTAAAAATTATATTCAGTGAAAAAAAACAGAGAATGTGATACTTATTTACAGTAGTTTGTCTTGGCCGTTAATCATTTGTTTATCCAAGAAACTACTGATTGCAGCAAGGTGAGCAATAGTGACACAGGGGTAAGAAGAGGAGCAGTGTAATTCTGGGCTGCTGGCTGTTCCAAGCTCTGAAACTATAATTCACAAAGTGATAGATAACAGAAGGTAATTTTATGGTTACTAAGAATGAGTTTGCATTTGTTTGTGTAGTTACTATATAAATTTATAGATGTATTTTGTTTGTATCGCATTTTAAATTTTAGTGGCTGAGCAGGAAGGGATTGAAGCAGCACAAGGAGTGTGTTCATGAACTCCTTCTTCAGCAGCCACTTGTAAAGGTGGACTGTAATTCAACATGAAATAGGTTCAGAATGTTCCCACACACTCATTATAAATCAAGCTGCTCAGAAGGTTGGTGTTATTAAGTTTGTTTTTCCGATTTTCCCTTGCCCTTCCTCCATCATCTTATCTAGAGAAAGAGTTTAAAGGCAGGAAAAGTAATTCAGCAAGGACCCACTTTTAGTGGGTGAAATAAAGAATGTCGTTAGATACATTTCACTAAGCCATAAATGTAGTTTCAAGAGGCAGAGAGCATTTTCCCCTGTATCATTGACTGACTTTGTCTTCTGCTCTCTGACCAAAGTTTGATAATGAAGCAGTTGATTTTTAAATGCAAAAGTTTGTATTTTTTTGTGTCTTGGGAGCTGTAGGTTACTTTGCTTAGGTGCTAGGAAATTATTCCTTTTTTTTTTTTTTTTTTTTTTTTTTTTTTTTTTTTT